>LT728004.1:93534-169603 GCA_900157175.1 Oithona nana
CACTTTGATTCTTTTGATAGGATTAAATTGCAACATATATGAATTTTCGTGCCAATAATAAGAAGACAAAAGGGCGTAGCTCGTTTTTGCAAATCGGGACATTTTTTCACAATTTTTGCCCAATGTGTAGACTGTAGCCGCGCAAGAAGAGGATTTTTTTACCATTGGGTTGGGGTCATCATATTTTTCAAGCTGATCCAAGCATGGATAATAGTATCAAACTCTAGAGTTTTCTTTTTCCTTGTTTTGTCCTAAAAGAAGAAGAGACACTACAGCCCCAAAAAAGTGCTGAAAAACCAGTTGCTACTGTGCGGGAGGTCCCTACTTTTGTCCTTCCTGTTAATAAAGTTCTCCCAAGTGTCACCATTATTTTGTGGATTCCGTGGCTTAGTGACCACTGAACTGAAAAGGGTTAGGAGGGTTAGGAAGCTTTTCTTCTGAGTCACCAGCCTCAATTTTCCTCAGAAAAGTCATTTAGCGGACACCATGCTGAAAATCGGTAAAAAGTATCTCAATTTGCGGTAAAACACAGTGTTTGAAAATCGATAAAAAAGTTTGGTTTTACCATTTTTGGTAACTTTCAAACACTGTGCTGTAAAAGGGGGATACAAAATGATTTTGTTGTTGAAAAGTGGGTTTGAGTTGCTTAATTGGATTAAAAATCCGATCCTCCTTCTTTACTTTGCAACACAAATTTGCAAGCAGGTCAAATGTCAAGAGTGTGCAGAACCGTCTCAAGTTTCGTTTCTAATTCGTTTTTAGCATAGCCACACCCTCGCGAATAAGCAGAACTCAAGCCAAAACACGGAAGTAGTTGGCTTGCAAAACTTCAAGTCTTCGTCTCAAGTCATAAAATACACATACACTAAATAAAGTTGGTCAGTGGGTCAACTTGCTCAATAAGTAACGGTGTTATGGTTCGTTTTGGATGAAATTGCACCCATTCAACATTATTGTGGACTGTGGAGCAAAAATCTTTTGTGTCAATACGTGTGTGGCTTGGTGGCTAGGCAGAATGACAATGACATATTCAAACTCATTTTCAATGCAGCAATGAGGAAATAAGGATTCAATGCTTTACAGGGAGAGTCAAATTTTTCTGAACTATTATTTGTCGTATGGCAAAGGCTTAAAAAATCAACATTGAGGTCGTCGAGGTAATACAACGAACATTTTTCAACTTTTTTTACTTTAGGCTGAAACAAGTTGAGAAATGTTGAAAGATGTGGTACAAAACACAATACTGTAGCCTGTAGCCTTTGATTTTGTGTATGGATGACTGAGAAATATGCAACAGAATGATGACAATAGAAAACTGTCTAGTGATGTCAAGTAAGGGGGGTTGGAAATTGGAATAGAAAATGCAAAAGTTTGTCTACAATTGGGGGTTGATGAGGTACTTTCGACTTTTATTGTTGCACCCCCTGACGCGACTTTTGTTCATATATGAGTTTTCTAACGATGATAGTATTATATATGAAAGAAAACTCCCCAGTACTACTGTACTTTTGCGCGTGGTGGTGTTTGAGCGTGCGTCGTTTGCGAGTAGCAGAAGGAGCTTCGGAGTAGTCGGTGGAAAGTTGAGGCTTTCTCCTCTTTCATCTTCTCGACACAACCTCCGAGGACGTTCGTTCACCCCGTCGAGGTCGTGACAACGTAGAACGAGAAAGAAGCCAGAGAAGAGCCTCCTTTGCTAGCAGCAATCTCGAAGCTTCTCTTATTTGGAGCTGCCGGAGAGTAGCTTGGAATTTAGCGGAATTAGAAAAACCAGAAAGACCCCCAAACTTCATTAATGATTAATCCGGTCTATCTCAGTCTTTTAAAGTTCATCACTTTTGAATTTCCTTTTGTGCTAAGTGGACCATAAAATTCTAGAGTTCTAAAAATTGAAATGAGAGAAGATTCAGCGGATTTTGACAAGTCTCAAAGAACTCTGCGTGTGGTATTTGAAAACGGAGGAAAGGAAGGAATTTTTGTCTTCTCTCTCTTTCTCGACAAAAGCTGCATTTTTAAAGTCATGATTTAGATGCTGCTTTCACTTGTGTGCAAACCACGAAACCGGAAATTCCAGCTGGATTCCTAGTCGTCAAATTTTTGTTGGTGGACTCCTCCATCCTCGACAAAAAGGTTCAGTGACCGGTTTATTTCCCATTTTCTTGTAGTTCTTCCTGATGTGTTAACTAGCGTTAGAAAGCAGAAGTCCGATGATCATTTCCAAAATCATGACCACGTGTTGTCAATCGTCTTCATGACACTATAAAAACGCCGTCACGTGTGTCCCATAAACATTGTCCTGCCATGACATTTACGGTCAAATCGACTCAAAATCACGCGTCACACAATTGTTTTTCCAATGATTTCATCGCCAACGATATTTGCTATATGTACAGTGGGTAAAAAGAATGAAACATGTCTGATTTTTGCAATAGCGCGAGGAAAGCAATTTTTGGCATGAAAATTCAAATATTGGATAAGTTCAACAGATCCTAATTTTCATATTTCCCTTCTTATTTTTGCCATAAATAACCGTTTAGCTTGCGTTTTTATAAAATCACATTTTGTACAATATTGTAATCACTGAATAAAGTAACAAAAAAGCGCCAAAACGGGATTTGATGAGGAGGTGGGGAGCAGGTGATGGAATCTGCTAGTACCATTTTCTCTCCTTTTTTGCAGCCTAAGATGGCTCTCAAGGGATTATGAAAAAAATACAGTTATTCCTTTCTATACACATGTCGCTCTACAGAGCGCTTCAAATTGTGGAAAACGTGCATGACCCATAAAATCCTCATGAAAGAAAGTACAGCTTCACTGCTGTGATGACCACACCACGTTTGCTCTATTGTATTTGATGACTCAGTTTCCTACTATCCTTTCCAACCAGTTTGATTTCTATTTTTTCCTGTACTAAAAAGAAAGGAATATTTGACAGTTGGTGCGTTGGTGGCTAATTACATATGAAGTGCGTAGAATTTTGGCTCTAAAATTCAAATATGTACAGAACTGTATTTTTATTTTAAAAATATAGCTCGCTTCGCTCGAAACGTTCCAAAATGAGACTTTTTGAGTCATTTTCAAACGTTCGCTATACTGCTTTTATTAGGGACATTTTAAACTGTATCCACTCTTTTAGTAGCCAAGCATAAATGCAAAGAATGTAAAAACGGGTAGTGAAAATGTGATAACGACTGACTTCCTCTTTTTTTTCCATTCTTCAAGTAAATGTTATGAATACCATACTTAATGCATAGTTGTCTCAACTGCATTGCATATTTGCTGTCTGTGTCTGACGTAAGTACAAATGATTTGAATTGTCGGAACTCTGGCAAGGTTGCGCGAGTTACCTCGGCATTGTTGCGTAAAGAGAAATCTCTGCAATAAAAGTACAGTTTGAATGAAGAAGACTAGACTTTTACTACATACTGCTAAGCTGAAGCTGAAGCACAGCAGTAGCACAAAAAAGCTAAAAAGGTTGTAAAATTGCTCTAAGTAAATAGACCTTTTACAATAGCAAAAACAAAGAACACAGTAGTAGTAGAAGAACACAAAAAAATTCTTCACCGCATTGTTGCGACTTGATAGGAAGTCAATAAAAGCGTAAATAATGCCTTTCAACCAAGAGGAGAAGAAGATCACGCAAAACAAGCTCATATATAGTTTTTGCCTTGTTTGTTAACAACACAAAAATCACTAAAAAATCTAATCATTTATGGTAGCCTAAAAAAAACCTTTACACACTGGGCAAAAATGTCTCTTTTTGTAAACATTCGAGCGAAGCGAGGTATTGATATTTCCCTTGCAACTTTTGGCGCGAAAATTCAAATGATTTTATTCAAACTTGGGAATTTTAGGAATTTGAATATTTGTGCGAAAATCATCAGATTTGCTGTAGGTAGCAGTAGCTCGTTTCGCTCGCGTTACTAAAAAAGGAGACCATTTTAACGATTTTAACCCACTGTGCATTGGTATATTCATTCCATGCTTAGAACTTCGTGTTCTTGTAAAACCATTAGGTTTTCTCTTCTTACTCCCCTGTACAATATTGTGGTCTCGTATTAGCTTTACTATAATATTAGTCAGGAAAAAAAGTGTATTTCTTAGGTCATAGACGACACAGAAAAAATACGTTCATTCCACGGGGACGGCCTCACATTCAATCATGTCTCCGATTTACACTCTGCTCCTCGGCTACAGCTACTCGTCGTTAGGAAGTGCAAAGACCTCAAATGAGGTCGAGCCGAGGAGAGTAGTAATAGTACAGCGCGCTCTCTCGCGGCCAGAGCTCTAGTCTCTGCTTATTCTCTGCATTCGCACGGACATTATTAGCTAAACAATATGTGTCCTGCTAGGCACATGTGCCTCCTGCTGATGCCTGCATGCGTGATTTTACGACATTTTACTCGAGAAGAGTTTTGCTTATCAACATGGAAAATTACTGAACAGTGACACGGTCTTTGAAAATCACTCTAAAAGTCTCATTTTGCAACATTGCGAGCAAAAGTCAGCTACCTTAATATTCTATGAAAAGATAAGCATTTTCGGGACAAAATTAGTATAAAAATCTACCATTTTTGGCGCGAAAATTCAAATATCTATACAAAAGAAAATTCCAATTTTGTGCCATTTTCTGATGACTATGGAATGCAACAAGAGAAGTGGGAAAAGTAACAGCTTAGCTTGCAAGCTATTTTCTGCAAACGTAGGTTAGCCTCAGCTCACTAGGCATTCGTTCTCGATGCCGCTGCCTTTGCCTTTTCGCATCAGTCCAGCTAGCTACAGTAGTACAAAAAGTGCCTAGAACAGCTTATCAATGATGTATATCCTCTGGCAGTCGAATACGAATTTGTTGCCAACTTAGCGCGATTTTTTTCGCGCTAAGTGTGCATCGTAAGCAGTTCTCTTGAGAGCAACTCAGAGGCCATTGGCCCTTTAAAAAAAGGCAATGATTTTACGACTTTTATTTTTTATGGCTTTTATACTACAATCATACTTAGGTAGGCCTCGCGTTCCTTGCCTCCTCACTTCATCATTGACTTCTCCCTTTCGTCTCTTGAGGCCAATTCCTCTCAAGCCACTCAAGACGAAAGTTTTTTCTCAAGTGGACTTCTTTAATGGCAGTTTTCACACTGTTTGAAAATCAACAAAAATGTCTTGTAATATTCAGGCCAAATATTAAGATTTTTTTCTGTTTGTTTTCCTATTTTCATTGAGTTTCGTGCAAAAATGAGATTTTTGAACAGATTTTCAAACACTGCTAGTCTTCCTAAGGTTGCTGTCCATTTTTCCTTAGCACATGGCGCGCGGTGGCTTTAAATCTTGAAAAATAAAGCAGTCAGTTGAAAAATGTCTCTGTTTCACGATTTATGAGCAAAGCAATTTTCTCCGTGTCAAGTAATTCATAACTATGACACCATTTGCTACTGCTACACCCCTACTATGTGACAGGCCATCCTGATGTCTATGTTGGCAGTTTACTCTCATATCAAAGTGGCCAATTATCAGCCAATCTAGGCTTCAGCTTTGGGGTAATTAGGTTGTGCTCTCCTCCAGTGATGTTTACCTAAATAATGTCAGTCAAGCCAGATGTCACTGGTTCATCATTTATAAACATTATATTTTACATACTAGCAGCAAACGAGACCTTTTTAACTATTTTTTTACACTGTTGATTATTTTCCACGGTGTGTGCTGCAACGTGTGGTGGTCTAATTCTAGGCTTAATGAACAAGTTTTATACCAAAGCTACCATGCATCATGTTCCATAAAGCACTAATTTTACCCTAAGTGCAAGAAAAAATGAAGGTAGGCGGAGAAAGATCATCATTTTTTCCTCCGCTGAGCTTAAGTTGCCGTCAAAATTCAAGAATCTTTTTCTCTTGATAAAAGAGAATAGTCAGACTGTGACGACGATAATGATAAGAAGAAGTTGAGAGTACATAGAGTAGAGACTTACAGATGGAATTTCAATAGAATTTCCCCAAAGGATGATAAGTCAGAATTAACGCGAATCGCAACTCGATTGCTACTCTGTGCAAACTTTCTAAAACTGGACACACAGTGTATTCAATTCTAATTTACAACAAAGCAAAAATACACTGTGGGTAAAAATCGTATCCAAAACTATCATTCACCTAAAATACGAGGTGAGCGAGTAACGGTGATTTCTGACCATCTTTGGCGTAAAAATTCAATTATTTGAAAAATCAATTTGGTAGCAAAAATGAGATTTTATACCACTCAAAATACAATATGAAATGTTAAAAGGTGATGATGATTAACTGCCAACTTGACATGCTTTTAGAACTTCAAATTTTGCGTTGAGTCTTCGCAACGCATCCTATTTTTTTACCTCAACTCATTTTTTAATTAGACAACAGGTGAGTTCGAAAAAAAATCTTCTCATGACAGGCTATCAAGTTTTTTTTTTCTTTCACGCTTCTGCCGTAAAATAAAGTGAAAGAAACTTCCTAGAGTGCATTGACACCGTGCCCTACTCTCCTACATAGTCATAGTTTAGAGAAGTCCGCTTCAGCATTCGAGGCAGCAGAGGCACACACGTTGTAGGCTCACTGCGGCCGCTGCTTCTCGCAAAACGGCCGATCATCGCTAGAGGAACAGTGTATAGAGTACTACTCTACATGCGAAATGGAACACAACGAAAAGCTACACTACATATATGCTATACTATCCTATTTCCAGGACTAGAGACTGACTAAATTCAATTTCGCTGCTGCTGGATAGACACTGCTGAAACTCCTCCCAAACCATTGTTCTCTTTACAATATACCATTTGGCCAAATGGCACAACCACTACCACTGGCATACCATTTCTGATGTACAGTGTAGTGCAAAACTTTCCTGACCAATAGTACAATGGTCAACCAATGATACTTTTAAAGCAAGTTTTTTCAGATCAGTTTACTTGAAAATTGTTAATCGTAATCTTCAAAGAAAACCATTTTTAGAAATGTTGTGAGACTTTTTCGTGAGAATTTTCCATCAATGTGACCATGCCATAAAAAGAGTTGAGAGATCAATCTAAACAATCGTCAAGTTTACGTTTATCTTTTTTCTTCTCTGAGCGCAATTTTCCTCATGTGTTTGGTTAGCAGATCCGGATTTGCTCTAGCAGTTCGTTGACTTTTGCAGCAAAAAATCAACGCAGTTTTTCAATTAGAAAGGTGAAAACTCACATAGCAGTCCAGTAGCATTTGCTTTAGCATTGAGTGATGATAAAATACTGTCCCTCACTCTTCTTCTTTGCAGTTCTACTCTACTTTCTCTTTTAGCACAACAATTTTATTTCACTTTTGTGCAGATATTTTGTTGTGCTGTGTGCATTTATTTGTACTCTCTTCTTCAGTTGCAAGGAAAACTATTAGTCAAATTCCTAGAAGAGAAGCTTTGCTCTATCTGACATGTGGCATTTTATGCACACATACACACCACCTTCTTCTTCTCCACTTCTTCAAGCTTTCCTTTTTAAAGTTCTGAAAATAATATTTGTGAATGGTAAATTCTTCAAACGCCCTCAATTAAGACATTCCTTCAAAAAAATTCATTTCAAGATAGTTTGGCCAATTAGTTGGAAAGCCTGGGCATTGGGCAAGAGCAAATCGACAGCAACATAATGTTTGAAAAATCTGTGAAAAAGTCTCATACTGCGTTGATAAGATTGAAGCTGCAACTATATTTTTAGAGCATTTTTTGTTTTGAAAAAAAATCTGTGAACTATTTTTCTGAGAGGAAGAAAAACTGTACATTTTTTTAGGGCGGAAAAATTCTTCAAATCTCTTGCAAGAGTCCATTAACCTCCATGGGGTAGAAAGAAAGATTGGTGTGAAAAAATCCATAGTGACGAAAATAACATATAGGAATTTTCATGCCTCCTCCTCTCCCAGGTGAAAATTGTTTCTTATGATTTAACATGGGGGGCATCTTCTCTCTTCAGAACTCGTATGACGAAGGCAGCAGCAGCAGAGTCAAGAGCTGTTTTATTGCAATGGCAACGACCAGTTGATGACTTGTTTCTTGGCCCCCGCGGACAACTAACCTGTCTTTTTGCTAACACTAACAGAACTTATTCTACACGGTGTCCCAACTAGTTTTGACAATGTTCCAAAGCTCTTAGTAAAAAGTTAGGTGAATTTATTGAAACTTCTGCGAAGCACAACGAGTTTTTTTACTTTCCTGGGTCGTATTTATTCAGTTGTCAAGATACTAAGCTAAAACTTGTTGGAACGTCCTGTATCTCCTCTACAGTTGGTAGTCTTGGTGTCGAGAAATTAATGGTGATCAACCGAGCGAGAAACGCTTAGCGATGATGACAACGCAACAAAGAAATGAGCTGCCATGTCAAAATAGAAATGAACCGGAAATTTGACATCATTTAACTATTTAAGGTCATTTAGTTGTTCAGCTGTCTGGTCTTTTCTTCTTTGCTTCATTGTATAGTGGATGGTATTTTTCAAAAAGCAGTGACTTTACGGAATTTAAGCTACGTTGCGTTGGGTCTCAAACCTCCCAACAATGATGATGATGAGCAAAACATCGTTTGGTCAAAATTAGCTAGAGCTTAGCACAGAGAGTTTTTTTGACGTCAAAATTGTCCCTTGTGGGCAAAGGAAAAAAGCTTGCTACGTTTACTCCCTCTGCTCCTATCTACTTGACTACTAGAACTCTCCTCTCGAGTTCTTGTGTCTTTTTGTGCTACTTTGCATTTTAGTCTCTGCTCTTCAGCCTTCTAGAGATTCAATTTCTATTGCATGTTTCATCACCTTGTCACCTTCTTTTGTCTAAGCTTTGAAAAAGAAAAGAAGAAGTCAGTCACACTTTTTCTTTAAAGTTTTGATTTATTTTCTTTGCAATGTTGTACTGTAATGTTTTCTTCTCTAACCAGGATTTCAAGACTTATTTTAGAAAACGGCAGACGTTTTATTACTCTCGTAATGAACTGCATTTTATTGGCCAAAAATTAATGAGAGAAGGCAAATATTTGCATTCCTTTCCTACTACTGCGTGGGCTACTGCACACGCTGCACTATGATTGTTTTATTCCGTTGGCTTGTGTTTATTGTAAAGAATTTATGTCAAAATATGAAAATGAAAGTTTAAAGTACGTACAACATCCAATCCAGTCATGGAAAAAATGAAAAAGCAAGGGTAATGATTAATGAGACCTAAATATAATCGGATTTTTTGCCGGTGTTTTTATTTACTGAGAGTTCAATGTATTTTTTACGAGCCAGTAGTCAATAAAGTTCATAGTGCATTACAGAATGGTATGTATTTCAAAATGCTTGTCAAATTTTTCAAGAATTGCATCACAATATTACTAAAGTATACCGAAGGGGTCAGTTACCCTATAGTGTGAAAGTAAGGCTTGAATTTTCTCAGCAGGTTGTTCAGGTTTTAGCATTGGTTAGTAATGTGATGATGTGTTACCGCTACTTGTTATTGTATTACGGGATGCCTTGCTTCCAATGGAAGTCGTTGCTCCCGATAGAAAACACACGTGGTAGTAGTAGTCTCTCTCAAGCAGAAGTGCCAGCTAGCGGCGGCCTTCCAGCACAGGTTGTTCAGCTCTTCTTTACCTCATTCAAGAGGGCATTGCACCCCCTGCTTCAAGCTTCAAACTAAGAAGCCTGGAGAAAATCTGGCTAGAGCAGTGCATAGCAGAGAAGAGAAGCCAGAAGAAATCACGACAAAAGTCAAGAACTTGAGGAGAAATGCACGGTGGACAAAACTTTTCAACAAGGTCCCGTAAATCTTGTTGCTGACCTCCTTTTTTGAGTTCAACAGTTAAAAGAGCAACAAGGCAACGCGTGCCCCAGGATGATCTTCATTTAGTTTCTCTCTTCTCGTGTTTTACGATTCGTGTGTTACTGGGTTTTTTTCGTGTTCAGTTCAATCTTTGCCTTGTTTGCTTTGCAGACAGCTTTAGCAATATAATTTCTTTTTCTTACAGGATGTTCCAATAAGAAAAACTAACTTACCGTTCCAAAACGTAATCTAGATGATTTTTTTTTCAACAGTTTATTTTAGAAATAAAAATCTTGATTTTCTAGCCAACGCGTTGCCACTTCCTTGAAATTCTCGACGGTCTCGTTGACCGCATTAACATTTTGGTTATCCGTCATCCTCGCTTCTTCATATTCGGAGAGTGATGATGAGAACGAAACTTTTGAAAAAATCCGCCGATTCAGCTTAAGTTCTCACCATTTATTATCAAGTAAAGTTTTTATGCCGAAAGAAGCAGCAGCAGCAGAGGCAGCGAGAGAAACGCCTTCCGCATAGCGAGCTGTCATTGACCCGCTTCAACTTAGAAAACGGCTGCTCTGCTGCTACTCTCCTCCCTAATACTACTCTGGCATAGCATAACTGCACCCTTTTTCAGCTCCTGGCAAAAATATGACAAATTACGAAGCTCGCTGCGAAGAGAAGTCGTAACTGTTACCCCCTACTCTAATAGCTCACTTGGCTATGGCATTTCCCCAAAGAAAGCCGTGAATTGGGCGAAAAAATCTTGCTTTTGCTCCCCCCTTTCAGAATGCTAAGTTTAGGCATCATTCAGATCATTCACCCTTAGCTGGGGTTAATGCATTAGACTACTACGAAGAGTAATAGTACCGCTATGATCCATTTTTAAAGGAACCAACCAGGTAGACATTGCTAGGGTGGCTTGAATTTTTCAGCCTAAGCTACGGACTTGGTTTAGTATTCTGTCACCTGATTATTAAAACCATTTCAGATTTCCAATCGACAAATGCATGGTTTTTGTAAACACTTGTTCAGCAACCAATAATATAATGCAGCTTGGTGCGAAAAATCCAAGTCACCCTACTGGAAAATCTACTACATATATACTACGGTAGTAGCTACATAATAAATTGACAACAGCTATTACCTCGATCACAGCATGTCGTAATTACTGTCTTGAGAAAACCACATCGTTTTACCTCCGCTAGCTGGTGCTACTGCTGCTCGCCACTCGTCACTCTTAGACACAGACACCACCACGTTTCGCAGATGATGATTTGAGAGAGACTCGATCCCCAGATGACTTGGCTGAAAAGAAAAAGCAGGACATTGACCCATAACTGCAAAGTTTTCTTTTTTCCATACCTGCATGGTTTTCCAGTGGTGGTTCTCATTGAATGGTTACCGCAGGCCTGCTCCTAACGTTGGATCGATTTTGAGTGGTTTTAAAAAAGGCTTTCGTCTAACTCTGTCTAGAAGACTAAGCAAACATTAGAGCAGTGCAAATAGGTTTTTTTGCAGTTCTAATATGTACTCCCAAATAATACCTCTTGTACAGATGTTAGCACTTTCTTTGAGTGTACATAATGGAAAATTGATTTTTCACTACAAAAAGCGCGTAAAAAATTTTCCCTTCTCTCGTCAAAAGCTAACATGTCACGTTGTAAAAAGTGGAAATGAGTGCAGGCAATTTCCATAGTGAAAAGAGGTATACAATCACCTAGTGATGACACATCCTACCTCACAGTGTTTGAAAATCGACAAACTTTTTTAATTTCCCTCGCAAAGTTGTACGTAATTTGAAACTTGGTTGATTTTCAAACCCTGTGATCGTCCATTTACTTCTGTAGGTTGGATCTAAGCCTAAAATTGAGGTCAAGAAGCCAAATGAGAGAGAAACGAAGGTGGAGTTTTGTACATTTTCACGAGTTTGTCACAGTTAAGTTTGAGAGGAGGAGGTGCGGAGGAGAAGAAGGCAACAGCCGCTAGCTGCCGCTGCATCAGCGCAGCAACAAACTCTGCTCGAAGTCGCGAGAAGACCCTCTCGATCTCAAGATGCGATGCTTGAGGACTTTTATATTAGGTCACAAGATTTCAACCTATTTTATCCTCCTGTTGAGTTCCACTCAAAGATCGAAAAGTCGAATAAGCCTTGACGTAAAGGGGGGGTCAGTGACCTGCTGATCATTCTTTTGACCGAAATTGCACTCTCCTGCTCGCGCTGTGCAGCTAGCGGGCTCAACTACGCAATTGACGATTTCACTTTAGAGGGAAGGACGAATAACTAACGGGGATATACAGCAGGAGGCAGTAGGCAGGGGGAAGGACAAAAAAGCCATTCGCCTCTACTGCTGCTGCTGGAACTCGTGTCTGCATTTCTGCACTGATGTGCAATAGTAGAGTGCAATTCTAAAGCAGGATTTCGCAATATGTAATGTGTAGAAGAGGTTTTTTTCGATGTCGCAACCACCAGGCAGTGTTCAGCTTTGGAGAAAGAGCAAACATCCCTTTTATCACACAATTTTTTGCGAGAGACAACTCAGAGAGGATGTTTGTCAATTAATATTTGCTCTTTTATACGCGGAAACGTCATATCGTTTTTGCTGCTGCTGCTTGGTGGGTGTCCAATCAGGTTTGGTCTTTTCTTAATTTGTTTAAAAGTTGTCTTCTAATTCAATTATCCGGTTGAAACAAGTAGGTACCCCTACTAATGATCGAATTAAAATCACCATGCCATGATGATAGTTGAATATCCTTTTTGGCCTAAAAAAGATTTTTAAAAAGTTGAGTTTTGCCGTGACCAGGATTCGAACCTGGGTTACTGCGGCCACAACGCAGGGTACTAACCACTATACGATCACGGCTATCTACTCAAGCTGCTAACAAATCTTTCAAAATGGGTTCTTATAGTGAACTGAAGGATCACTGAATGGTTGCAAAAGTAGAACAAAGCGAGAGAGCTCAAAAAGTGTCTCTCGCATTACCTGTTACGTAAACCTGTCGTCTCATTTAGTAATTTAGCTATAGTATTTTTTGCGTTCAGTCTGCCACAGCAGCAGCAGAGAACAGGTAAAATGTAGGTTCATTGTTCGTTCCATTATTAGTTAGAGATTAATGAAACCATAAGGGATCCGCCTCTACTTCTTCGTAACTCTAAGTGCAAAACTGTTTTAATGAGCCGTCATGAAAGTTGCTTGGCTCTACGTCTTCTTACGTTAAAGAAGTAGTTGTCGTGACGTTCGTACTAGCCTAATGGCCGAAAAGACTCTTTTTGCCCTCTCTCGTGCTCAACTACTCACCCGATATGCATCACAATGGTGAAAAATGCCCTAAGTAGTCTCATTTTTCAGAGCAGTTTTTGAGACTTTGCCATAAATAGCATAACATTTTCCCCATGACTTTTGATGTTTTGTACCGGGTGTCCAAACATGGTTTGACTATAAAACTGAGCTTTAGAATCCACCTAACTTGTCTGAGCTTTGTTTAATTACAAAGTATATTAAATAAAACTTGCTAGAACACTCTGTAATTGCGTTCGCAAAGTTAAAGAAAAAAGTAGTACGAACGGAAATGAAGTTTGCCTTTTTTATGATTACATGGCCCGTTGCATCTCTTCTTCTCTTCTTTCTTGGGAGAATTGCTAGAAAAGCGTTAAAGCCCCTCATTTTGCGCCACACGACACAAAACATTAGGAACACTTCAATGGCCATCAATATGGAGAGCTGGAGTGGAGCAGCAGCATTTTTGCATGCCATTCGAGCAGCAGATGAAAAAACGAAGTTTTTAGTCCTCTGCTGCTCAGCTCCCCTAGTCCTATTTCTCTCTTGAGAAGAGCTTTTGTGTAAACACCCAGCTTTTACGTTTGAATAAAAAAGAAGCTCAAAAACCTCTCCTCTAGCTGCCGCTCACTCCCTCCTTCCCTCTCTTAAAACTCCTTGTACACAAAGTTTACACGTCTGAAAAATGCAGGGTGAGATGCACCTGACTTGAAACCTAGGGGAGATAAAATAGCTCTGTTGCTTGAGCTATTCGTCTCTCTTCATCCGTTTTTGAAAAGTGTTTGTCAAGTCCAGTATTTCCAAGCTTACCAATCTTTGGACCCAAAACATCTACTTGGCAATTGTTTAGTCTGCTAAGCAAAAATACTATACTAGGGTGCAAAAGTCCAACGGACGAATAGTGCAACGCTTGCTCATCCGTATTGATTATTAGGGTGACTTGATTTTTTCACATCAAGCTTACAAATACCCAAGTAAGAAACTTAGATAATCTGTTCGAACCTCGTCAATTCTAAAATGATTTTGATTAAAGGAGCTACTCAATTATGCATCTTACATGTAACACCAGACCTAGAGCTTGATCTGAAAAATCAAGTCACCCTATTGATTATCCCCATCTTTCGACACATCTACATGAGGAAGGGCAATGGCCTGGATGTTTTTTGTAGAACAGCAGAGGCTGCTGAGGAGGAGGCGGATGCGCCTACTGCTGCTGCACTCAAAGTGCAGTTTCCTAATACTTTGCCAGTAAATCTTAATCCAGAATAACGTAAGGGGCTAAGAGGGGAAAAAGAAATTCCCTAATGTAGAACAGTAGCCAGATTGGGGACAACGAGTAGACTGCTGTACAACTATTCTCTATTGCACTTTAAATGGAGCCTTCATTGAAGCAGCAGCCGAATTTTTGGCACTAGGAATTTACAACTCGAGGAGTAATAAATTGGAGAGGAGCAACAGGGGTCAACAACTCTCCGATTGATGAATATGCTTCTCTAGCTTTAGCTGCCTTCACCGCTTTCGCAGCTCTCGCAGCAGCAAGCAAGCCACATGAGTTGCTTCGAACTTCGGTGTCATTGCACTCGGCTTTCTCTTCCTTTCTAGCTTTAGAGGAAGTGCTATGAGAGGACCTCTCTGTACTGGCAAGACCACTGTGTGTCACCATTGTGCATTGGCCTCCTTTTACCTCTTTCGAGGCTCCTTTGTCTTCTTCCTGACAGCTAGCGGCAGTAACAGCAGTTGGGTGACCGGGATGTTAACCACTAACCTTTACCTTGCCAATTTTGAATATCCTAAATTCCGATGAAAGTACTCTTCAAAAACTGCAGGGAAAACGTAGGTAGTTGACACCCCGGTAACCCTAAACAGTAGCAGCCTTAGTAAGTACTGCAGTTCCATTAGCAAAGACCAGACCAAGTTTCGTAGTACGTACTACTCTGCAGTCTGTATGTTGTAAAGGCTAGGCGAGACATTCTTTTGGAATCTAAGATGCTAATTAGAGCCACTTAACCCTCCGCTATATCCATTTACGAGAGGCTAGCACAGCACAGAGAAGACTACCCTAGGTTTTTTTGTGTACCGTCTGAGGAAGTGTCTAGATTTTGTGAGCTTCTTTGTTGACGGATGCTCTTATCGTTTGCCGGCATCATCGCATTGCTTAGCTTAACTGCTGCTGCTGATGCTTCGTCTCTTTTTCTCCCTAAAAAAGTTACAACTTTCTCTGCTTTGAATTTCAAGACCATGTCTCAAAGCGACAAATGGAAATGAGTAGACACCTGAGACTCTATCGAATCTCTTTTAAAAGACACCTGTGTTTCTTGAAAAAAAAGCGCCAACAAAACTCGATTTCACCAAGGTTTTGGAATGAGTAAATCCGTAAAAGTAAATGACTTACCCCTAGGTTTAAAACAAGACTAAAAAACCTGTTTCGGAAATTTTCTTTGACTTGAAAATGAAGTCACTGGCCGAACTCCAATTTCTCCGCTAGACTCCGTTTTTCACGATTGCTAAAGGCAGAGCCATACCTTCTATTCCAACAAATGATCGATGTGTAATTGGTAGTGAAAAACTTGTGGAGCTAGAAAAACGGCCTCTGGTAACCACCATTAACTTTTCTTCAACAAAAAAAGAAGAATATAAAAGCCAATGATGATGAACAGTGGATCATTATGCCTAAGCAATAAACAATTTCTTGCGCCTCCTTCTTTGGCTTTGTGGCTCAACGGCTCTTAACGTACTTGCAGATTATTACTACACAAAAAGCACAAAAAGACAGTTCAGTGCACCCTTCTTGTTGTCTGGAAATCTTGAACAAAACAGAGTGATGAATGTCTTTATACTTTTTTTTCTTCCATGCCTTCTTCTCCAAACTACTCCGCCCACTACAGTCTTTAGAATGTAAGTTTGCGTAAACATTTTATTTTGTTTGAAATCTTAGTTAGCTTAGACCTGATGTTCAGTGCATTTCAAGCCTTCTGATGATGATGGCAGCAGCTGCTGTGTTGCTTCAGAAAAAAAACTCGACTCATTGTTCAAAACTGGATTGGACTAAGGCAACTTTAAGAAGAGTAGACTAAAGCTACAGACATGAAAAACATCGTGAAAGTGGACCAGTTGTCCCGCCTAGTGGACTTCAAACGAAGAAATACTAATTGAATATTCTGGGGAGCATGCCTAGCTAGCTGGCTGGCGTTTCTACTTCAAAACTAGGAAATCCGAGCTTGAAAAACAAACTTTAAAAAAAAGTAAATCCATATCTTCGTGAAATGAATAACAACTGAAACTAGTTACAACAGAATACAGATATCTATATGACATAATACACCAAAGGTGTCTGGAAGTTCAAGCGTGTTCCAGGCAGGATATACGAGACATTTTGTTATTGATTCATGACGATCGTAATCTAGGTTATCAGACTCCCGAGGACGCGAGAAAATCGTTGTAAAAAAATTAAGCGTCACTTTTTTGTGCTCATAGAATTCTCTTCTGCTGTAGGCTATAACACTAGATATGAATCAGATCTGACGTCGTACGTGTCGTAAAGTAACTTAATGAAAGTTAATCTGACTTTATGTCAGCATGAAGGAGAGCTTTATGATAATTACCCCTGGTTCTCTTATGTTTCTTTAGTAGTACAACACAGTATTATATAGAGAGATTACAGCAGAGTGGGGCTTTGACATGCGAAAATCTCATTGACTTGCCGTTGCAGACGGGTCACAAAAAAGCGGGACAGCCGTTTACTTAAGACTAATACCAAACAAGCAGGATGATTGAATACGCCTATAGAGACTCACTCAGACCTAGAAAAAACCGTCTTACTTCTTGTAGTGTACGTCTAAAAAAGTTCTCTTCTCTATCAAAGCCACAAAGAAGCTCCGCTGCTTCTGCTTTGTTCGTGTTGACAATTCTAGATTTACAGAGCGGAAAAACTTGCGAAGCTAGAGGAGCTGTTAAGAATTTTGTAGTTGGTATTTTGTACCCTTAATTTCGTGGTTTTTCATAGTCTTTTGTAGTACACGTTGTCAGTCTTTGGTTTGCTTTCAAGCTTCAAAATTCTCAGTATACACCACAGAAAATAGATTTGCGTTTTAGTTTTTTTCTTCAAGTCCCAAAAAGAAGCTAATCGCGGTCAAAAATTGCAATTGTGTCACAGTCGTCAAAAATCGTTTGATCTGATTGAGGAAAATTGTTACGTGTCTATTCTTTTTGGTTTTGCTCAGGAACAGAGTCGAGTGGCGAACGAGTAAATCATTGACCTCTAGTCTCTCTACTCATCTTATTAACGACGTTTCTAGCATTACTAATACCTCATTAAATCTTTGGCTACACATCATTGATTCTACTCATGTCCTGCCTATCTCCAAGCCATTTCACGCAATATAACCTGAAAATGAATACTATAAAAGTCGGCAGTAAGACTGCTGCTGCTGCTGCTGCTCTCGTAAAATACGTAATAGATTCTAATATTCCTTCTCTCACACCAAAACGTTGGCAGATATCAAACGGGAAAACCCACCACCTGTCCTCCATAAAAAATGTCAAAATACTTAGATTGAAAGTGGAGATAGCTACGCTTTGACCCCTTTTAAGACCTCCTACGCCGCCATACTACTTATGCAAATGTACATAGCGGGCGGAAGTAGGTGGAGTAGCGGATCGGGAAAATGGAGCATAGGCTTTTAAAATCTTTTCGTTAATATGACATAAGTTGGGAACTTGGGAAGGTTCCATTTTTCTAGAGCGCCATAAACATCCAAAAACGTCCCGGATTTTATGACCCCATGGCTTCTGTTGTTGGTCTTTGGCACATCACCTCGTAACTTAGCCATTTTTCAAGAGTAACGCTCGTTTTTGCCCCCATTGCACATACGTACAAAAGTGCAAAAACGACATCTAACGAATTTGTTATTGTCACTTTGGTATTCCAGGCGCGTTTTCAATGCATTTGCACAAGAAATTATTGAATGATTGGCACGTTTTTAACCTGTTTCTAACCCAAAAAAGAAGGTGGACAAGGTGGGATTCTTGATAGGTGCCTTGAGATATTATCATTGGGATGATGGGACGATGATAATAAGTTGAAAAAGGAGACATTCTAAGCCTATTTTAACACACTGTGCGGCGATGGTTCTTTAGTACATTTTGCAGGAGACGAGTAAGAGGCAAACTTTTAGTTGTTCTACTTTGCACAATTGCTTTTCTTGTTGGAGTCTGACTTTTGCGGAGGCTTATTTACGAGGCTGCTGTTTCTGAAGAAAAAGGAGGGGGAAGTAGAAGACTTGGTTCTTTGTGTACTTTGCCACCTCACTTGTGTGTCCTTTTATGAAAAGGGGGTTGGAGAAAGGCCATAACTTTTGTGCGAAAGGCTCCCTCTTGGCCCACTTCGTTTCTTTGCGAACCAAGAGGCTGCTTTGAGGCTGTTTGAGGCCAACAGCAGGGGGGCGGAGAGGAAGAGGAGTCTTTTCCTGAGCTTTTGTTGTTTATCAGTTGTCGAAACTTTCTTTCCGGTCTTATCTCTAAAGGACGAAAAAAAGGCCTTCTTCTCCCCCCTCAGGAAATGAAAATGGACCTTTCTCTTTTCGGAGAAACTTTCAGATTCAGCTTCTCTCCCTCCTCCCTTTAGATTCAGTTCAGCATCCTTCAATTTACTACTGACTGAGAAGAGTTGGCAGAATCTAGGTTAACAATCATGATGTCCCTTCACTATACTAGCGACGAATCTACCAAAAGAGTTGACCTCATTTTGAATAGAACATGGGGATTTGGGGCTAAAAAACTCATTCTCCATTCTCATTCCTGATTGTAAAGCAAGTGAATCATGTAAAGTAGTCTTGAATATGAGTATAACAATTAATTTTCCGAAAATTAGTGTAACAAGCTACAGACTTGAACCACAAAATATAGAATTTGACTCTGTTTGAAATCGGCGAGGGTTCGATTCCCAATAGAGGAAACTTTTAGCCTGTTTTGAGAACTTACATACTTGAGACACTTTATGCAAGATACTGCTTTAGCCGAAGCCAATTCATGAAAAGGGTTGTAAGCAGATGAACATCTCGTTTCCCCGTGGTGGTGTTTTCCATGGAGATTCCTCGCCCTCATTTTTGGGACGAATTTGGGTTAAAAACCCCATTCAATTCCACACACAAAAAGAGTTGTTCAGGAGCAGCAGCTCTCTTTTACGAGAGTATCTGCCTGAAATAAAGAGACGCGGTGTACTATAGAGAGAAAATGACTAGTGGAAATCCAATTTCAACCCTAAAGAATAAGTACTGGTCTCGTCAAATTCCCAATTTCCTGTGATGGCTCTGGATTAATAGCTCAGCTCCTCCGACTCATCCGACAGCAGCATACATAGCAGAGACTCGCGCAAAAAAAGAGAGCTCGTAAAAGCAGGTCTCTTTTTATGATAATGGCATTTAGGAAATCATGCACACTACTCTTCTTTACTTGACTGCTGCTGTTGCTCCCACGAATTTGGACTCCACTCCGTTCTGTAGGGTGACTTGATTTTTTCAGAGTAAGCTACAGACTTTAGGTGATATGTGGACTTTGACACTGATTAATTTAGGGTTCGAATCAATCAAAAATGTCCGTTTGTATAGATTGATACCCTACCATGTTGATCGGTGCACACAAGACTTTATCTCACACAAAGGTTGATGTAAAAAATTCATGTCACCCTACAGTCCTCCGCAGTTCTAAAATTGTAGCTATAGAGTTGCCAATTTAGCGTTTTTCACTGAACTATTCTTCCAGTTCTTCACTCCTTTAATGGGGTACAATTTCGCTTGAGACCCACGTAACAATTCCAAGCAATTGAAGTAAATTGCCGAATAAAACTACACTTCTACTTTAACTGTCCAATGCTGCTGTGCTGCAACATCTTTTTTTAACTTGGTTTGCTCCATAGCCATCAAGCATAAACTTTATGGATTCATTCACCCCGCCTAGAGTGAACGCCGTGAAAAATTCATTCACTGCTGAAATAACAATAATCTGTCGAAAATAAAATGCTTCACCAATCGAAGCAGTCATCAGCTCTTGTCAAAAAAGTTGCCCATTGAAAAAACGCACATGATTACAGGGTAGAATACATGATGAGTTTGCTGACCAACAGACTATTGATGAAGCATACTATTCATCAGGTGTGGCCCAAAGCAGAAGTCGTTTTATACTGAATAGAAAAAGTCGTTTTTACAGTGGCAGTTGATGAATAAATAAACCAAATACTGAATAGAATCAGATGCTTGCACGTCTAACGACTGCTACTCGCAAAAATGCAGAATTTATTGGTGTAATCATTAGCCTCTGAACTTCTGAAAAAATGGTGCAGCAGCAGTAGTAGTAGGGGGATTATTTAGTAATAGTCCGTTGTTGACCGTTTTCAGTTTGTGTGTGTGTGTTTCGGTCGGCACAGCAGATGCGGAGCTGCTCCTTCTCCGCATTCACCGCGTTCACTGATGATAGGACTGCTGCTGGTCTTTTTTGCGAGAGTTCACTTTGTGGGGTCTCACTTTTTACTACGTGTGCCTTTTGAAAAAGCAATTTGCCACCATTTTGCCAATTCTAATTCACTCTTCGAATATTGGATTATACTCAGTTTCCAAAATATGTACTACTCGAGCCAACTTGGGGGTACCTACTTGTTTGTATGTCCAAGTTGTCAAATGATTGGCATGACAAACTGCATCCATCTGGATTTCAAGCATTTTGAAATTGCTATCTACTTCAGCAGAGGCCACGAGAGAGGGCGAGGCTATCAAGGGGGTTAATTATGCAAATGATTAAGGAAGCCAAGAGGGGAGACTAGAGAAGTCAACTACTGTATGTACTGCAGTTCAAAGCACGAGTGAATGACCGAAACGTGCGCTAATTTGCACAACAATAAAGAATGACTTGGCAGCTCCGGTTGTTAGAAACGTTAGTCGTATTTGGGTGGAGCTCTGGGTTGTAAAGAGTTGTTGGTCAAATAAAGGCAACAGTAGTACAGTACATAAAAGGTTACTCGACTGTCAATGCAGCTGCTTTTTTATGAAGGCGACGAACACAGTGACGACGGGCCTTGCCTATGTTATTCCAAACGAGACAGCCGAGCTAAAAACAAAGCTATTGTACCTTTTTTGCTCTGGACTATGCCTAGTCGTATAGTTTGTAAAACAGGCCTCTCGTCTCCAATTACAAACTTATCAAATGGAAATCTAGAGTGTGCACAAAATACAGGATGTTCCAACAAGTTTATTACGAGGCTTACAGTTCCAAAACTCAGGAAAGTTAGGTGAATTAACAAAGGCAGTAGGTAAACTGCACCTAACTTCATTGTGCTTTGGAATTTTACTTAGTTTTCCTACAATTCTACCCAAAACTTGTTGGAACACCCTGCAAACATGACCTGAGAGTCCAAGTTGTTGTTGTAAAACAAAATTAAATTGTAGGTACAAGGCATGAAGTCTGTTAAATGTAGTAACGACTATCGACAAATGATTGACTTTTTTTCTGAAATACCGATACGTTTTAGACTCGTTTTTTGTGTGTCGGTTTTTTTGAACCTTTTTTTATCCAATCTGCCCTTCCTCCCCCTTCCTTTTGCTGCTTTGCTAAGGAGATTCGTGGAATTGGAGTTGGCTAACAAGTGTCTAGACCTGACGAATGCACAGATCGTATTTCAATTGTACGTTTTTACGAGAGAGTTAGAGCAGCAGAAGTAGAGTAGCAGAAACTCGGCATCGAATAAGAAGCAACGCAGCAACGGCTTCAAGTGGTGAATTTCAGTCCAATTTTTGGACTCTCGAAAAAGATATTTCGGTGAAGGTAGACTGACTCTTATGCTCTGATGCAGACACGACGAAAAATATTCAGGCGGGCCATAAATTCAATGCATTTCCTAATTTCGATGGCATATACGATTTTCGATTTTACAATTTTCTGTATATTATATTTCAAATGTCTCTCTTTCTCTCTCTCTAGAAGTTAGGAGATTATCATAATGCATAGCTAGCCAGCAGTCTCTCCCTCTCTATCTCGACTTTAGTACTACTATGTGTATGTTCTACTAGTCAATGTCCGTCACTCTGAGCAGCAGCAGAAGTGAAGGCGAGTGGCCTTGAACTCCGTTCAGTACTAAGCCTCGTACAATAGAAGGATTTTGACTCTTAAGCAATAGTCTTGCCTACTGCATAGTAGGAGACCTCTTAGCAAGCTTCCTGTCTGCAATATCATGAATTTGCAGCCAATGTCAACTGAAACCTAACCCCATATTCTGAAGCTCAGTAGTCAGTAAGTAGGCAATATCCAAAAACTGTTAGAACACCCTGCATAAAATCACAGAATGGATTTAGGAAAGAAAGGACGTGAGACCTGCAATTCCAAGTCTAGAATAGATGAAGATCCTGGAAAGAAGGGCCTATCAATCATTCCTGAATGTGGCAGATGTCCCTCGTAGTGCCGGAAAAGCCGGGAAAGGCAGGAGGCAGAGGGAACAAAATTTTGCAGTAAGCAAAAAATGTGTGGTGATCGATGAAGGTAATGCTTTCCATAGAGCACAATCCTACTACTACTACCCTCTAATTTTCTTTCTCAACTAAGCAAAAAATATCAGGAATTTTTTTAGCTCCTACATAAACGGAAATGGCTTCTTATAATGAGTAGTGAGGTGGTATGTCAAAAAAATGGCCCTAAAATTCGTCACAGGTCGCTTGCATAGCTCGTCCTTACCCTGGGGGGTTGGGACGACGTGGATGTTAGGACAAAAGGCTTTGTCCAATGGAGCGTAAAGGCTTTTGGATCATGTGTGAGTTTTGTCGAAGATTCTAGCTTGCAAGCTTCTTAGAGATTGGTTGAATGACCTGTTAGCAGGTCACTATACTCGAGTCTCGAGTCCAACAACGAAACTCACCAACATCATCTTCTTTCGCCTCACAACTATTGCTTCTCTCTATATACTATTCTGACTTAGCTTAAAACTCCTACTCCGCCTCCTATTTTTCTGTCCAAACCTCCGAACGAGAAACTTCCAAACTATTTTCATTTTGAGATTAAATTCTATTCTCGGTGACTAAACGATTATCGACAATTGACCCCTAGGAAGGGTCATTTTTAACGGCGGGTGTCCCTATATATAGTGTGATCTCGCTTCGCTCAACCTCCTAACAGTTAGTTGACGTTTGGTTTGCTCACCTAACTACACTTGACCTAACTTTTCAGAGCTTTGGAATGAGTTAATCGCGGTCAACTACTATTTGAAACATCGCTAACATATTCAATTGGCTCAACCACAATTTCAAAATGTATCCTGATGTGAGGATATTGAGGAGACCACCGAAGTACATAAGTGCATGTATGTCGATGATCTGTTTCGACCGAGTTCGTCGACTTGGAAAGTCTTTTTTCTTGAGGTCTGTGACCGAAAGGCGGCAGTTCGACGACCGAGAAGAGTCGTGGCTCGCTATAGAATGCTGGCGAGAGCTAACTCGCGGGCAAGCGTTTGCCGTACACTAGAGCTAGACCGCTCCTTTCTCTGGCGTTAGCCGGTCGCGAGATTTTCGGTGCACGGCACTAAGGGGAATGCCCTCATCGCACAGTGCATTGCACCCACTGCTGTACTATGCTAGCAAACTCTCTCTTCTTCTCTTCTCTCTTTTACTGTTTTCTCTGCTAAGAGACATACGGTAGTGGCCTTTTTTCACCCACATCCTCACGGCCTTTTTGGCCTCAGATGACCCCTCGCTGTACTGAAGATTTGGCCCTTCAACTCTGCCATTTATCGACCCCAGTGGCACTGCTACAAAGAAACGTCAGTCTGTTTGAAGCAAGGCTTAGGAGAGGAGCTACATACACTACAGTAGTACAGTATATCTAGCAAGAGCGAACGGCTCGCGCCACTCTAGCTCAGACCTACTGTCAACTCTGTTCTGCTGCCGCTAGCTGGCTTCAACGTCCGCCAGTAGCTCGAATAACCTCGAGCAGAATAGACCTAATACTAATTTTTGAACTTAGAATCCATTACATACCTACCCATAATGAGTCCTCGAGATTGTTGAAGGCTTCTGATTCGAGTAGCCTTCTCGGTCAACTGTGATACCCGAAGAACCCATCTTGGTAATTTGTTTGACCCTGGAAAATTCAATTTAGATTCGCAAAATAACTTTTCTTTCTTATTTTTAGAAATGGCGAGATGTCTCTCACACTGGAACTGCTCAGATCGGAGACTGACCGCGAGTCCTTTTACTGGCCTTACAGTAACGGACTCATCTCGGCGGTACCCCACGACTGCCAAAGGGCCAAAAAGGCCGACCCCCCAATGGTGAATAACAACAATGTGACTCGTAACAAAGTCGCACGTAACGGGCTTTCACCTTCGGACACCAGACACAGTTATTGTAAGTTTTTCTAAATGTCAAATCCTACAAAATCTAACCCTAACTCATGTTCCAAAGCAAAGTTTAACTTTTTGAACTTTGGAATGAGCTAATCGCGGTCATAAACACTAATTTTCTGTTCTATTTTTACAGACAAGTGCTGTGTCAACGTTGAAGTGTCTGCCCTCCTTGAGCATTGGTTGGGATGGGATGACAAGCATCATCATAACCATCATCATGCACACCATAGTCGAGCTCAGTCTATAACTAATAATAACAATAATTATTCCGAGGAAATGGCCGATCGCTTAGTGTCTCACTTGATCGAGGCTAGCTCTTCATCCCATCTACCCACCGATGCTAAAGCTAATAGCCAAGAGCCCAAACTTTGGGTTAGGAAATTTTGCTCTGAAGTTGGCTGTGATGTTCTTAAAAAACAGGACGCTAATGGGAAAACCCTTTTGCACCATCTCTTGTCCGGTAAGTCACTAAATAATTATCTACTCATTTTGACTTGAGCTACGCTAATCGCGGTCAAAAAGTTATTTTTTTCGTCAAACCTGTTTTTGAAACTTTTAACTGGTTTTTAAAATTAGAGAAGAAAAAAAAATCTGTCTACTGTTTTTGACAGTTTTCAAAGCTTGTTATGAGTCATTTTTCGGACTTAATTACCCCACTGTGCGGTTAGCTTAGCTATGAAGATCATCTCGTGACTAGTTTTTGCAACGATCACAACGTTGCAATTTTGTTCAAAAGCAAGCAGATCCATCACATAAGCAGCAGGCAGCACACGCAATTTTACTAACGTTTTACTTCTTACTTTAGGAGCTGTGCAACGGCACTTGGCCTCAACCGCCAAAGTCCTCATTGAGGCCGGCATCCCCACCAACCTCGCGGATGCCCACGGGGACACCGCACTGCATCTGGTCAAGAATTATTTTGGCAACGAAGAAGTCCTCGACCTCGTCCAAACTCTAGCCCCACATGTTAATTTAGACCTTCAAGATGCCAAAGGCCGTACTTTACTAAGCTACGCCGCCGAGGCCGGAGATCAATGCATCAGCCTGACACGGTTGCTCATCAACCTGGGGGCCAGCACACATAGTGATCAATTAGGAAAAGAGGCCGAAGTATCGGCCTTCGCGTGGTTTTTACGGGCGCAAATGCGAAAATTGGACGTCCTCGACGAGGACACTCTCTACGTCCTCTGCACTGCCATGGCCTCCGAGGTCGGTCCCGCCCGATTAAAGGCCGTCATTGACCGGTCTATGGTGGCTTTGGGGTCCTCGCCCGAGGCCCATGGACCCATCTTTCGCCGAATACGCGGCCTCACTGCCCATTACTGGTTGCGGCCTCCACAGCTTCGCTCTATAGCAGTTAAAAGTATCCGGAGGTCGCTCGGTCCCAAACGTCTTTCCAAAGGCAATGAAGTGATGTCTCGACTCAAAGTGCCACGGAAATTGCAACGCTTCGTCACTCTAGAGGAGAAAATTCCGGTTGCTACTCAAAATAGTAACCATATTCACAATTATTCTGACGATACTAATTCAGACAATTAGGCAACCAATTTTTTTGACGAAAATTATTCATCAACATCAATTTTCATTTTTCCAATCCAATCACTATTTACAACACAACAACAAAAAATACTAAAACACTCTAAAAACACCCGGTGATTTTCAACTTTTTATCCAAAAGAAATTTTGGAAAAAGAAAAGTTATTGTTTTTTTTTTCATTTCATATCTCTTCCCCTTTGATTTTCGGATCATATCCACCCAAAAAATCTTTGTTATTATTATCGTCTATCATCTCAGACCAAGAAGACTTGCTTCATCAGTGATGAGTGTTCAACAAAAAATACCATGAAAAATCAAAAACCTTCTCTTTGTGTTCGCCTTACATTTATCCATGTATATCAAAAGACTAGGTCCAATCAAATTAAAATAAATGTTTTTTGAAAACAACTTGTGTATGCGACGATAAAAAGTTTAATTTCTCGATGACATAGAATATATCAAGCATCAAATGGAACTTCTAAACAACAGAGTTTGATGTTGTAATTCTTGCGTGTGACCTCAAGTCGCAGCCTCTCGACCTCCGCACTTTCATGGTTGTCCGTCTGAATGAATGAAAAAAAGGTTAACTTAGGACACTCCATGGTCAGCTTGCGGACCAGTGACATGGAAACATGACAGCCACTGTACAGATTAAGTGAAGTCAAACAAGACAACTTGTTGCCACTACCATAATCCAAAATCCTTTGCCAAGCCGGATCCATACTTGTCCGGCAATTCAAATTGAGAAATATACACTTGGTAATCTGGGTGGCACACATCAGTAGGATCGGCAAGACAATCTTGGGGTTCCATCCACGTCCTCCAATATTCAAGACTTGTAATTGGCTGAAATAGTTCTTATTCTGGATTTCCTTTGAGGTCATCAATGCCACGTCCTCTGTAGCCTCATCTCCTCCCAGATCCTTGAGAGATAATTCTTGTAAAGCTGGACAATGGCCACCGATGAACATCAAATGCCTAGAGGAGATACTATTGACGGCCCGAAAGACCAACTTGGAAAGTCGTTGACCTTTGGCTTTCAATAGATTTTCAAAGGCTGGACAGTAAGGAAAATGTTGCATTTCAATGGATCTCAAAGGAAGACTTGAATCCGCTAAGCTTTGTAGGATTGCCGCACAGTGATTTACATTGGCTTCCACTCCCCCGTTTTCATTCATGGAGATTGGAACTGACAAGTTGATGTGAGCCAAGTTCGGACATAATTTTTGGAGGTGATTGACATTAACGAAGGCGGGATCAATTTCGTAAAAGTGTGCCAACTTCAGAGGAGGTTGATCATCCAAATCAAATCCGTTGGCCAAGACTTTGCCTAAGGATCCAAAAGCCACAATTTCCAAGTGAGCTAAAGTTTTGACCAATGTTCGGACTCCGGATAAAGTTATGCCGCGATTTTGCATTGCCATATTATTAGTGTTTTGTATCACGATTTTCCGTAAACTTTTGCATTTAATCAAAGATGCCAATCCAACGTCGGATACGCAAAATCGTAAACTGATTGCTGGGAAAATGGGTGGAGCCGGTTGACCGGGAGCAGCCGGATTATTGACATCTTGTTGATCTTGTTGAATATAATCCTGTTTGATTCTTGACACGATGTTGACCACTTCTAATTTGGAACAGTAGTTTCCAACCAGTAACAGGATTTCATCGGTGGCAATCAAATTCAAATTAAGCTCAGCAAGGTTGACCAGTCGGCGGATATGGGCGCACCAGAAAAAGTCATCTAATCCGGACGTGCCATTATTGCCAAAGTCGTCTGAACCTTGTTGTAAAAATAAGAGTTCATTGCCTTTGCCATCAACTGTGAATTTACGCATGGAGGGGTGTAGAAAAAGTGCCAATTTGATGCGTGGATCTTTGCTCCATAAGAATAAAGGGTTGTTATTTCGGTTCCGTGAATTTCGATCTTCCGCCAATTGTTCGAATAATGTTAAAGGCATAAATGAGATCAGGTGCTTTTGGAGGCTGGACACGGCATCTAAGCATTCCTGGTTGGCATAGGATCCGTGCTCGAGAAAAATATTGGTACATGCTTGATCGACTAAGTTGGACGCAGAAGCAAGGCAAATGCGGTATAAAGGCCACGGTTGGATTCGTGGCGCCATTTTGATTTTGGTTCTATTTTTTAGTCTTTGGCAAGATTTTCTAATTTCTTGCGAATTGAAGATTCTCTCAATCGTTTCATCAACTCTAAATCTTCCTTCATTTGCTTTTCGTTGGCCAAACTTTGAGGTGTGTTGATTTTCCTATTGAATCGCTCCAAATCTTCGTTGAAAAAGTCCACCTTTAACAAATGTGAACAAAAAAATTTCGTCAAATGAATTGAGGAATTGACATCAGTTGAATTCACAATTTTTTTGTGGAGAAAATTTTTCAAGGCTAAAAATGTCATATTTTACCTTGTGATAGACGTAGAAAGCTACGACAGGAGCAAAAACGTACATAGCAAATTTTCCAATTTCGAGCTGCCAATTACCCATTTTGTACACTGTTCTGAATCAACTTTTTAGGAAGTTAGGATCTTATGTCATTCCGTTCTGAAAAAGTTCTTATGCAAAAGATGAAAACGAACTTGATTACTACTTAATCAGCTGATTTGAAGTGTGACAGTGTTACTCGATCGCTGAATAAGTAAAATAGGCAAATATTACTTGAAAACGCCAAATATAAGTAATCTCTTTTTGATAAAAGTACAGGTGGTAGCTTTGTAATGGACAACACAAACAAAGAGAAATGATCGAAATAAGTCAATCATTTCATAAATTCTTGAATTTGACAACTTCTAAAGGAATTCATTTCGATAATAACTTAAAAAAAATCAAGATTTAGGTACAAAAATATTTCTTCCACCTAGTTATCCTTAGCATGACAACTTCTAAAGGAATTCATGTCGATAAGAACTTAAAAAATCAAGATTTAGGTACAAAAATATTTCTTCCACCTAGGTATCCTTAGCTATAATCCATCCTTGACCAAAAATCCAAATGTTAAAGGCGAGCTTCATTTCTTTAGGCAGTTGAGTGTTAGATAGCAAAATGCAATCATTTGGCTAGATGCCGTTTATTAATACGATTAGCCTTGCTTTCTAATTTTCAACCGTTTTCATAAAATATTATTTATTTCTGAAGGATTTCTTAGTTAACTTTTATTTGCTAGTTTGCATTGTTCTTTTAGATAATCAAGATCCGAACCAAATATCATTTTGGTAGGAATGTAGATGCCAACTTTCAAAATTATTTTTTGCACCTACCTTATGCAAATGAAGATTATGTTTCTCGTAATTTATTTATAGATCAGATATACCCTTCTACCTGAATGAGTATCCAGTCAGATACATATAAATGGGCGGAATAGGCCAAATATTAATATTAAATAAAGAAGAGGTCGACTAAAACATTGAAGGTGATGATACTAAAGTCATGATTAATGTAAAGTTATAAAATTGATATCAGGGACGGATGTGTGAAAGGATTTTAAAGAAAAGACCTCACAAACCTCACCAAATCGATTCTATCCATCTTTGTAACGTTAATCAAGCGCTGCACAAGAAGACAAAATGCTGTCCATATAAGGCCTTGCAAAATGCATAGATAAGCTTAGTTGATGGCGGTAGGTATAGTGGATGGCTGGCCATGATGGCAAACGAACCAGGCCTCCTGAAAAGATGCCAACCTTAATGTAGCAAACGATGCCTAAGACTCGGAAGGGTTAATGATGTTGATAGACTCCGCAAAAAGGGTCTTCGAACTGTTAATGGCATGTCCAAATGCAGTTATTTCCACACTGAGTAATAGGCTTTTAGGATTGCTGTGCTCCAACTCTAAAAAGTGCATCATTCGCAATTTTGCACCTGTGCAGGTGCCTCCTGATGCGTAGAAGCAGTGTAGCTAAAAAATTGTACAAGGTCAATCAGAGTGGATCTTTGATGATGGATTGCATCACCAAACTTTCACCCTTTTCGTGTTCTATCTCAGTTTTCCCCATCACCAATTTATCAATCAAAAGAATTCTCAGACGAAGACTGTAATCTACCAAAAAACCCACCTGAGTAGAGTAGGTCAGAACTGATGCCAAATTCTTCCAGAAATTGCCTTTTACTCTACAAAACGATCAACTCAATCGTTTCCCTGCTTCAACGCTATCAAGTTAATAGGCTCTTTTATCAAGATGCTAACGACATCATGAAATGCCTCAAGATCCTCTCATAGGTGGAGAAACGAGAGATCTTTATCACTCCAACCACTATCATTATTCTATAGAAGTCAAGAAATGAAATAGATGCTATTGCAGTAAGGAAGTCAAACAAGTTACACCCAGTGTTTCACAGTGTTTGAAAATCACCATAAAACGTCCCATTTTGCAACGTATTACCTTGTATGTAATATGTATTTGCAAATGAAACTTATATGAATGTTTGCGCCGATAATCAGATTTCATGAGAGTTGAGACATTTTTGGTAATTTTCAACCACTGTGTTTGCTTGAAAGATGACTTGAGGTTTGAGATTCTAAAGGGGGTCCCCTCTTTTGAATAGATCGCTAAATCAAAAGGTCTTTTCATCCAAAGCTCCTCTTAGTGCAAAACTACGCAAGCAGCCCTTTTGAGGAGGAACAGGATTCAAAATGCACTTCAAGGCAGGTGTGCATCAAAAAAAAGGTCGTGATTTGCAACGGATGCTATTTGAAAATCAGCTGGAGGGAATACCGTAATGTATGGTAGATGGCCTTTTATTTTGAGATTATCTGATTGAGATCTATCTCTTCTGTTAGCCTTCTTTATAAAAAAGTTGCTCGACTTCTTCCTTAAGGTGAAAAATTCAATTTATGAAAAAACTAAATGTCAGATGGTCTCGTCTGACACTTTAGCAGAAATAGTAGATCGATATCGGCTTTCATGAATCAAATAACGAGACATAAATACCATTTTTTGCTATCACAGGTGTTTCTTCCTACAGCAAATGTGTAAGTTTTTTTACGAAAAGTTGAAAAATTCGAAAAAGCTGCACAAAAAAGTTCAAAACATTAATCTCTTACAAAAAACCCTAAAATCTAAATGTAATCTTTTGATTGTAATGTACACTTGCGCAAATGCATGTACTAGTAAGATTAAAAATGGAGTGTTTGACTAATTTGAATTTTATTTTAAACATGAATTTTTCTACTGCAACATTTCTTTCGTATCCGCAGTAATAAAAATAGCTGCAAAACTAAACGTTTAAAAATTGCGTGGTGTTCTGCACAAGCAAGAGAAAAACCCATCACTTTTCAATCAAAATTTGTGAGTTTTGGACATGAATTGATGCACAATTGTAGTATTGTAGTTTTTTTTGCATTTACGATGATGCACTTTTTTCACATAATCAAAATCTTCCTTGACAGCATTTCTTTTTCTAACCTCTCAAAACGTCAAGTTTACTTTATTATTGCTTTTTAGAGGAGAAAAAAACGCAAAAAGTTGTCCTCCCACGCCGGGAATTGAACCCGGGCCTCCTGGGTGAAAGCCAGGTATCCTAGCCATTAGACCACGTGGGATTGCTTAGGAGAAAGAGCCAGCAGCATTGAATATATTTCTAGTTTATCGCAACCTTTAACCTTGAGTCACGCAACCCATCAAGGCCACATCATTTTCCGTAGCGAATAAATAAGAGTAATGTAAGAGGAGTTGTGTACTACCTATTCATCTTTTCTAATCCATCAAAGATAGCTTTCTAACTTCGAAGGCATCCATGATGCTTTCTAATCTCTGGTACTTAATCATGGTGTGGTTGAAAGCACAGACTTCATGTCTCAGAATCTCGTTTTTCTCCACCTAAAATACGTTTCCATTTATGGTTCACGAGGGACAATTTAGGACTAATCTCTCGGCCTCGTCAACGGGTCCAAGTCATCTAATTCTACGGAAAGGGTTTTCGTAGTGAAAAATTTGTCCCGATTTCCGAACTTTCGGAAATATTTCTTCCTAAATTCTGAGAATTTGTTGAAATTGTTGTCCGATTAGAAACCTGTACCGCAGGGATGGCTTCTTCGGATTTCCTTCGTTGCGGAAACCCTTTCTGAAAAGCAGATGATTTGAGGCGGGTTAAATATTTCCAGAAACTTTTCGAACCGAAACCCTTTCCGTAAAAGTAAATGATTTCCCCCTATGAAACGGACGAGGAGAAGGTGGAGAACAGAAGGAGAACCATATATTTCCCATGACGTTTTATTGATGGCTACTCTACTCCCACTGAAATTAGGCCCCCTTCTATTTTTTCTACAACTTCCTTCCACACGAGAAAGTTCAATTGCATTTTAAATTGCGGAGCAGCACAACAAGATTACCAGCAGACATGCGATATTTTCTAGGAACATTATGTAGCGCCAAAAATCTTGATTTATTACTAGCGAAAACACATAAACAATCAACAGTAGAAGTACAATCTTCATTCTTCAGTCGCAATGTTGTGAAATGAGACTTTTAGAGTTAGAGTCCAACCGCATTTTTTTTGCAATTTTCGAGTTTTTCAGTGGGGTTTACAACGTCGTTTTCTACCAAAGTGAGCCATAAAATAGGCTGTATTTTCTTTTTTTGTTGCATCAGTCATTGAAAAGCAGAGGTTAATGCGTCTCCTCCTCCCTGGTCGTCCTCCGTGCATCTCTCGACTAAAAGACACATCAATCTCGACGTAAAGCCTCCTCTAGGAATGCTATCTGGCTTTCCAATAACGATAGAACTAAGCAAAGCAGAGAATAAACGAGGAGGGGGCAAGCAGAGCCCTCTCTTCAGTATCCAAATCCGTGGTTTCTGTGGTGCGAAACAGAGCTCAAGCCAACCAAATCGATCAGGGGAAAAACGACTTGTTTCTAGCAAAGCTGACAATAGATTCTAAGTCATTGGCACTAAGCTCCTGCTTTTCCCTCCGCCCTTTCGTAATTACCAGTCAGTCTTCTTCTCTCTTCCAAGTTCGACTTCCAGGGATTTGAAAGCACTAAGTCTAACTTTAGATTTTAGAAAGACCTAATGCAAAGACTGCTGCTTCTCCAATGCATTACCGAGGAGCAAAAGAACTTTTGAAATTCTGATTTGTAATTAGAAAGCAAGACAGAGCTGTTTGAAAGTCACCCAAAAATTCGATTTTACCACATTGCATTGGGAAAGCGAATCATTTTTGGTGATTTTTAGAACACTCTGTTACTGATAATCCTTCCATGATTTTCGGTATTTAGAAAACATTTCTTTTTGGATATTAGATGGCGTTGCTAATGATATGCTTTAGCTAGTAGTTAATGTCTAGGTGTTTCGTTTACTACTACCCTTCCCTTGCCAAGGTTGATTTGTGAGTTGTAGAAACTTGGTTGCGGTAGAGAAGTCACTAAAGTAATAGTAAAGCAGCAGGTTTTGATGGTGCTTTCTATTTTGCTCCTCCACGTAATTACCAGTCGCACACTTCCTGCTTGCTGCCTCCTTCGTCTTGTAGGTTCTTCTAACTTATGGAGCTGAGCTGGTGCTGAGCAGGAACAAATGCACACTTACCTTTGATGCATTATTCAAGAGTAGAATAGAACTCGAGTCTTAGAACTCTTTTAAGAACCCTTCTTCTACTTTCATTTGAACATTTTTCCAAGAGTTCTTTGTATGCCCAATCAGCCCCTTAATCCAGGATGCCGAAGGCATCATATACAGGGTGGCCCAACAAGTTCTGACTTAAAATACTCAACAGTTCACACCTCTTAAAAGTTAGGTAAGGCGAGTAAAGCGAGCTTCTGCCTAGCGCGAACGAGCATAAATTCACCCTAACCTTTCAGAGTTTTTAAATACAAATCTTGTTGGATCACCCTGTATAGTATGGGACGAAAAAGACATACGTTGTCAGCTTCTCTGGGCTCCTAAAGCTTTTTTCGAACGAAGGCAGCGCAAGCTGAGAGAAGCTAAAAAGCAATGGAGCGAACAAAATGTTTGATGGAGAGCTCAGGACCACGTGGCCTGGCCTCCCGTCCCCGGCTACACCGTCGAAGTAACAGCCGTCGAATCTCTGAAAATTACCATTGGAATAGAAAGGTCTCTCTCCTCTAAATTATCTAGGTGTGCAAAAGGTCTCATAAATCACACGCAAATCGTCCTTAAAAATCCTCTGCCGCTGCCGATCGCGTGTGACCGGCCCATTCAGTAGGAGAATAGAAAGCTTTGCTAGAAAAAGGAGAGAAAAAGCACCAGCAGCATTAATGCTTAGATTCTTTTTATGGAGGAGCATTATGGTGTGCGGCGGGAAGAAAAGTGGGACATTTGGTCACCTTCCTTCAATGCATGTTCATTTTTTGATCCTTGCTCTGCCAGTAGCCACAGCGCAGCAGTGCAATTGCAGTCAGTCAGCAGAGGTCTATTTTCGACTCTATTCAATCACTGTCTCATTTTCTTACAAAATCCAAATATATTGTCGCACTTAGAAGATACCAATTACATGATACAATGCTGAATTTGGCCACTTTTGGCGCGAAAATTCAAACATTCTTGGCCTAAAAAGACACTGTTCATTGGCACCTCGGGTTACCACGCAGCCGCAAGTAGTAAGTACTAAGCTGGATGCATTTTTCCTCGTTTCTGGGGATGGACGCACGATCATTTCATCAGACACAGAAGTATGCTACTATGGCTACTATCCAAGAAGAAAAAGTAGATGAATCTAAAACTTGGACCCTTTTTTATTAGCTTCTGCTTTATTGCACCATTGCAGAGAAAGAAAGCTGAAATGCCCCTGCATGACTCGTAAATGGGTGGGATTCTAGGGTCACATATGTCTCTTGGCTTATATTTATGTGGATGCGAAGCCTTCCTCGAAAACACTAGAGGAAATCCGGATTAACCATTAAAGTGCTTGGCGAAAAAAAGGCCCGACTGCTTTTTCTTTTAGTTTTCCCAGGATGAAAGTAGCTACTGCTACTACGACCTCGAATACTGACAATAGAAGTCTTGATGAGAACGAGGAACTTTCCACAATGGCATGATCAGGAGCTTGGAGTCTATGCTTGCTTGCTTGCTTGTTAACGGCCGGCTCTCCTCTACTCCGAAACTTTCCTCGTTTTTCCCAAAATCACTCGTCAAAGCCAAGCTTCTTCTCGTCACTTCTCGCGCCCGAGCTGAAGTCTTATCTGATTTACAAAGTTTATTTCCATCGATTTTTCCAGCATCTAAAGTATTCCCCAGAACTTTCAAAAGCTGAATTGAAGCTAATACAGGGTGTGCCAACAAGTTTTGGATTTAAATGTTACAAATATGCATGATGCGGAACGACAGAGTCGCGATGGGCCGAGAGATCGAATTGTCTTAGAACATTCCTGGAATACTGGCAATGTTTTTGAGTTATCCAATTTTTATTGGGACACCCTGTACCCAATTGATGGCATCTGCTATACCAGAAGGTTCTCCTTGACACTAAATTGAAAAGGGCGCGCGATGCGCGTAGCGCAGAGCGCAAGAATTGCATTTCCTATCCTGCAAAGAAGTCCTGTCAATAGGTCCTTGAAGTTTCTAATTTTTTTTCGTCCTCTATCTAGGAAGCTAAGAAAGGGGGGCCCCATGGTTCCAAAAGCCAAAGTGCATCATCCGTCAAACCTATTGAATGAGTGGCCGGGGAGAGCTGAGGCTAGATAATGCAGTTGTAAAACTTCATATTGAGGTCTATGGTCTATGCTCCTGCCAATGCTGCTTCATTTTTGCAGTACGGACTCTGGTGGAGGATCCTCTAGCTTCGCTGCAAATATCGTTTGGGAAAAAGGCTACTGAGCAACTACTGCGAAGCTGCTGCAAAGCATATGCTCCCTTGGGGGTAGATATGTGAAAAGTTCATCTCAGTCAGAGGCATTGTTGCTTTTGTTCACATTTGTCATTTTCAACATCACTATTCACCCAGCCAGAAATAACAAGAAATCGCACAGTGTTTGAAAATCGCCCAAAAAGTCTCATCTTAGAATATTATCACGAGTGAAAGCAAACTACTTTTGTTTTCGAAAGATTTAACTAAAGAAAATGATTGAAATGAGACATTTATGGTGAATTTCAAACACTGTGAAAACGTCTCAGAGTGTAGCATTTTATTATCCCAACAAAGTCTCTCTCTAGTAAATCATACAAGCTTTACTTTTTGGTTTCTGCTTGAATTTGACCAGATCGCATTTTGACAAAAGCTATAATACATTTCTATTGGTTTTATGGATACATGCACCAGTTTTTGATTTTCAACAGCTGCTGCAGATGATCTTCCATGCAAATTGATTTCTTTCTTCGGTAAGTATTACAAATACATTTAATATCATGATGAAACAGAAAGACAACAATGAGGGCTTTGAGTATGTGTCATAGCGAGAGTTTTGAGTGTCAGGATCAGATCATGAGTTTTTATCGATACTCAATGTCAATTTTATCACACACATCAATTTCTTTAGAGTCAGAAGATCAGAAGTTTTAGACATCAGGGGGAGGGTTCGAGACTCAGAAGGGAGGGCTTTCTAATTTGAAATGACGACGATTTTACTTTTTATTACCGTCATTATGATCTTGACTCAAGTAATAGGACCAATACATAATGTTAAAAAACAAGAAAGTACCGGGGAAAAGGACTCGCGAAATGACATCAATCTTCTTGGCGCGGAACTGGAAATTGCTCATCCATTCCAACAAACGATTGCGTCTTCTGACTGGAATTTCACTGTGGAGTAGAGCCGAAGGGGGAATCATCGGAGAGCCTTCGATTCGGCGCATCAGTGGATCCTAATGAAGATAGAAAAAAGACGATTTATTTAGAGTCCTAAGGGAAATTTGTCAGGGAATGAAAGACAAAGGATTGACCTTAGACCAGCAAAATTCTTCTTAAAGACACACAAAAGAAAAGTTTGCTTCTGAATGCAACAAGAAGTTTCTTTTTTTTTTTCCTTAGGTTCTCCAGCTCTTTACAATGCCTCGGTTTTTGGCCCTACTACTACTAAGTTGCTTCATAGCTTCGCGGTCCCTTCCATCATATCCAATATTTTCCCAGTTACTTGAGCTGGCAAAAGGTCCAGCCTAGCAAGCCAAAAGAATGAAGCTAGTACTTCTTTCTTGACTACATACTATCTTTAAAGGATTTGGAAACATCGCTGGAAGGCACAGTACAACGTAGCAGCACTGCTGCTGCTACTATTACGGAAAGGGCTTTTGACTTTCTCCTGCCAATTCGTTTCACTTTTATGGACGAGCAGCAGACCATTTCTGTCAAGGAGGGCTTAAAGGAACAGCACACAACCTACGACAGATATGGTGAAATCGCCGGATTTGGCACGATGCTGCTAGGAACTACTACTGGCATCAGTGTAGCAAAGGGGGGAATAAGGAACCATAAACATCGTGATAGCTGCAGAAGTAGAGAGGGAATGGAGTACAACAGTAGTAGTGCACAAAGTTTGAAAATCACCCAAAAAAGTCTCATTTTCATTTATAACTTTATTTTGATATTAAACCTAGCCAGCTTCACTGGCAATATTTTAAAATGTAACTTTTGGGGTGATTTTCAAAGACTGTGAGTTAGAGTTCTTGAAGAAAAAGATAATTGCTTGACTGCAGTAGTATCTATAGAATTGCTATAGTACGAAACCCTTTTCTACGACCAGATTGCCAAAAATGTTATGCACTTCTTTTTGAGTGCATCTTTTTGCCTTTTTTGGGAAAGCTACTGCTCTAGTATTGTCTGATGGAAAACACATGTGCCTTTGTCCCCCTGGCTACATGGTAGATGGCGTTCCTACCCTACTTTTAACTACACTAAAAATTCTCAAAATTGGACTCAAGAGTCCCTTGGGAATCATTATTATTATGAACCACATCTCTGCTTTTGGTAGATAGAAGGAAACTTACCATGGATATGGGAGGAAATCCACCTTCTTCGATACGATCTGCGCTGAAGGCAGCATGCTCAAGTTCCCTTTCTTTGGCTTCCTTTTGTTTGGCGGCCCTTTGGGCATCAGACCTGAAATGGGAGATAGTGCTATATATGGAAAAACAACATGCATCATCATCTCTTCTAAAGCATTCTCAGTGTAATCAGACCTTTTCGTCTTTCACCAACACCTGAATAACTTTCCACTGCATTTGTTGTCACTTCTAGCTTGGCTAAAAACTTTCAGGTCTGTTTCTGACGATGTGCCACAATATCACAGTGTATGAAAATTATTTTGAAGAAGTCTCATATTTTTACAACTTTGTGATTGTATCAAGCTATACGTTCAGTTCCAATACAAAGTTCTTTGAATTTTCAATTTTCGCACCAAAATTCAACATTAGAATTTACAGAACAATTTGGGACGAAAACTCAAATGAGACATTTTTGTTGATTTTCAAACACTGTGAGCTACATTAACTAAAACTAAGAGAGTTGTCATCTTCAGTAGGAAAAGCCCCATCATTGTATTTTGTCTCCGTGGTGCGGCCTTATTCTACTACAGTCTCGTTAGCAATAATTGAGTTGGGTACATAATCAAGTATCTCAGAGGCTGAAAGAAGCCCAAAAGAAGATGGTAGCGGTATTCTCCAAGAAGAAGGAATGCTGCTCCTGCCTCTTCCAAGGCTACTGTTGCACTAGCGAAAGCTACCAAAGGATAGTCAAATATTTGCTTTTGTTCCTTTAATGTTTTCTCCCCCGATATTAGATTGTCAAGGCTAGAACACGAGGATGTTCAGCCTCTCTTCTTTTATCCTTTCGCTTTGACGAAAAATCTGGCCATAAAAGTTGGAATTGCATTGCTATGCTATGCTGCATACTAGATGGTGCTGGGATAGTCTGACTCTTGAGATCCCTTTAAACTTTGCCTTCTTGAAAGCTGACCCCATTCTTCACTTTTAACCCATCCCTTCGATCATTATATAGAGGGTGTCCCAACAAGTTTTCGATGAGTAAGTCACTTTAGGAAACCCTGTGTAGAATCCCTTAGAGCAAAGCATTTGGATAAGTAAGCGTGAGAGCCAGTGCAAAAAATGTTTCGGAAAGGGCTTTGATCCATAATAGATCAAAGTCACATTTTGTCACTGGTCCAAAAAGTTGCCATAGAGCTTTGATTCTCCAGTTCCAATCCTGCATTTTGCCTCAGTGTGCTTTGTTGCAGCTGCTATAAATGAGTAAAGCTTCCCCCTTTTCTGTTCGCCCCTAGAGAAGAAATATGGATGATGCATTTCATTCCTTTTACTGCGCCATGTTTGGGGCCCTATTTATGGGCCTTTTGAAGCCAAAGGCAGGTGCTACGAGACTTGTAAACATCGGCTTGCACCACAGTAGTAGTCATTCAGCAGCTATGCCAGAGCTTAAGGAGCTCTACTATCAATTTGAGCATCTGCTACTTCGTCCACTCATTCTCCTCTGCTTTCTTTCCCAAATGGGTTTTCTCATAGCGTTGCAGGTGAAAGATAGCAGACATTCATTAAGAAAACCCTAACTGGAGTGTTTTTCACCCAATGAGGCCTCTTACTGGAAAGTACATACTACAGTTCCTAATTGCTCTAATTTTGGGGCGTCAAAGACAGGAACAACCCAAGTAACGAGGACGCCGAAGGACCGAGAGCAATTTGTTGCATTTTTCTTTTTCAAAAAGATTTTTCGACAGCAAAAACATTTCGTGACAAACTCTAATCAATCTACCTTTTTTCACCAAATCAATCCTTCGTTTGTTCTAAAGCGTACTATAATAATATCGGAGCATTTCTTTCCAATTTTCTTTCAAAGCTTCTCTGTGCCTAGTTCTATTTTTAGCAGTACCAGGTTGTTCCAACAATGCAATACTCGAATTAGAGCTTGATGATAGAGGGGGAACGAATATTCAGTTTGACAAAGTATGTAACGGCACTAAGGTTTGGAAATAGTTCGTCAATGAAACAGTCGCCCTTTCTTTTTTTTTATATTCAACTTCAACTACTTTTTCATGGGTTTATAGGGTTTATATGATTTCATCGCATTTTCTTTGATTGAAAGCCCATCATCCGAATAACGTTAACTACCAAGAAAAATCGAACTGTTTCCAAACCTTAGTGCACTGCATTTAAGCTGCTGTTATGTTGTAGGTGTAGTAGGTAATTGCAATCAGCCGTTGGGCAAGAATGTACTCTATGGGTATTGGAAGACGAGAAAGTTTTCTCAGCACAAAAGAAAGAGAGCATTGGTAGAAGTACGAAGCAAAGTTAGGTGTTCTACCTTGAGGCGTAATTAACGAGTGCATATTCGAGCAGGGCTCCGAAGACAAAAGTGACACAGACACCACTCCACACGTCAATGGCCTTTGTGTATGCCACGGGCGGCAAGGAGCTGTTGATGGATGCTTGAGTGGTGGACATGGCAAGCAAGGTGGTGACGCCCAAGGACACACGAGCAGGAACCTTTGAACAAAAGCGAAACAAGATGGATGAGTAAATCTACTCTCTGGACAAGTGGACAGTCTGCTGGCTCTAGTACTACTGCATTACTGTTGGCCAGCAGAACATTCTTTGTATGTAATCAACTTACGGCTTTGTGGTCGATCCAGAACGACATCCACGAGACGATGACAATCATGAAGCACGGAATGTAAATGGTGACGATAAAGAAGGACAACTGTCGGGCAAAGGTGAGCACCACCCGGAGACAACTGTAAGCACCTGTAAGCAAAGAAAATTCAAATCAGTTGGGGAAGTGAAGAAGTTTGTAGGTAAAGTTGAAGAAGCTGTGCAATCGACAGCTTTCTTGATTGGAAAATGCAATTTCTTGAATGAAGATCATTAGGTTTGTGTGCTACTTTAAAGTTCCAGGATCATTAGTTTTCACAGAGTTAATTTCGACATTTTGCACACGAGCGAAGCGAGATAGGTAAGTTAATCTCCTGATTTTTTGCTTTATGGACTGTTTCCTTTTAATTATGTAAGATGCTTTCTAAGATTATCTAAGCACTCCCATGGGACTTAGATCGATAAAGTACGAAAGAAGTGCCTAATATAGAGAAACTGCCGCGCTACGTCATAGTCCATACCACTCATAAAATATTCCTAACATTCTTCCTAAAATCTTTTAGTCCTTTAGCACGAAAGTATTGAAATTCTTTGCATACATTTTGCAAAAAGTCAATACAGCGTTGAATACATTTGTTGCAGCTGCTGTAGCTACTCAACCGATGCATTTCAACATTTTCATCATTCAAAGTGTTGACGAAATCATGACTACGACCAGCACCACGATACCATTTTCAAAACCATTTCTCAAGTATGATTTTTTGCAGTTGTCCAGCAATGGCGGCTGCTGGCAGCGTCTATGCACAGAAGTGAAAGCTCATAATTACGAAGAGCAAAATGGAACAAAATGCACTTTTCTGCACTTATCAAAATTGAAAGTCCTCCAAGAAGTAATAGCCTTCTTTCTGCTGAAAACCATTTTATGAGACATGAGTCATTTTCATTAAAAGATACTACTGTAATTGCTTCTTCTCGCTTCTCTGCTATCACAGAAAAAGAGAAAGCAGAGCCTAACTTCAAAGCCACTAACGTTACTGTTATATCAAAAAGTGCCTTCTGCAGCAGGTAGTAGCAGCAGTAGTATAGAGTTTGTGAGTGCAGTGCTGCAAAAAGAAAAACGAAGCCAGAAGCCGCTGCTGCTGCTGCTACGAGAGAAGATGCACTTCCAGAAAAATGGCAAAGTGAAAAGAAATATTGAAATGGAAGAAACAGGGGAAATCTGGGGATCCCATTTCGTTATCTATGATGTGCCATCCTGTGCTCGAACTTTTGCTACTTAAAAAAAAAGATAATTTTCTACATTTCTGTTAAAAATATTACAGTCTCGCACAGTGTCTGAAAATCACACTGTGTCTCAGTCACCCTGTGAATGTCCCATATTGAGATTATTAGGTGCTCTACTCCACTTGTACGGAAGGACACCTACTGCCAATGACAGCTCTACTTATGTCAGATAAGTATATTATATTGCTTACCTGTTGCAGTTTTCACGTCGCAGTTCTTGTTGTCGAAGCTGTCCATCTTGAACCCTCCTGGAAGGGATAGGTTGGCTACCATCTGGACCGGATTTACAGCCTTCCATTGGTAAATCAGATCATTCATCGTCCATCCATCTGTAATAGAAAATACGGTTGGGTTTCGTTCTTCCTTTAATGCAAGAGGAACTTGGAGAACCATAATTCACTGCATAACCTATCTTGGATCGTTTATCAAAAGAAAAGTGGTCTTCTACGGAGCTTCGAATCCTTTGCACAGGACTAGACGTCCTAGTCGGGCTATTAGGGTGACTTAAATATTTCAGCCCAAGCTGCAGGTTTGACATAAGATTCACAATCAATAAAGAAATTTGTCTGTGTATGTGTGTGCGTCTCACCCTCAACCCCTTGACCCAGAATTATGAAATTTGGCATGCGGAATCCTTTTTTAAAACGAAGACAATTGAGTCTCGTGTAAATGACCTAGCACAATCGTGCATCTTGGCCTATGTACAGCTTGGTCTGAAAAATTCGAGGCACCCTACGGCCTATCCTTGTTACCAAATGCCCCCGTTTCCCACCAAAACTTTCTTTCGGTCGAACATCCATTGTGCCTCATGGCATCTTCTTCCTACCAAAGTCGATAGTATCTCTGGCTCGACTTTATATCATTGGTTCTGGCCTACTTTTACTAAAGCTTTCTATTGAACAAAATCTTGAAAAATGGTTCGACTCTTTGCATTCTTACAGGTAGTATATCTATTCTTACAAATGCACTTTACTACTAAAAGTTCCTTTGCGGCTACTACTGTTCTGTGCAATAATCTCAAATTCAAGGGAGTGTCTTTGCTTTGCTGTCTCTTTAAAGAGGACCTCTTTAGCTCACAATTTACAAATGGGAACAAATGAGCTTGATGAGATTAAGAAACTTTTCGAATTTTAGAAACGAGTCCCCCCATTTAGCACTAGTGCTCTAGGCACAACTGAAGACTCTGTGGCTGAATTTGAATTCATGGAGTTATGCATTTACTTATCGAACTTCTTCCTTCCTTCCTTAGACTTTTACAATCTCGACTTTTCGATCAGTTCACAGGGTTTGAAAACTATTCAAAAGGACTCATTTTAGTGAAAGTATATTACAAAAGTTGTAATGTAATGCACTGAATATTTATGGAGGCAACGTAATGATGATGCCGAGAATTTACACTTACAGGAGGCCACATCCAGATTGCAGGTCTGCTTGTCAAGTGGAAAAAGCGCCAGGTGCATCGAACAGGCACAAGTCAGGGACACTCTTATACTGTAAAGGACATCTCCGTTGGGGAACACCCTCACATACAGATTGGGCTGCAAAATGTTGTGGAAACGGCCAACTTTCTCATTACGGAAAAATGTATCTGGCATCCAAACTTTGGTTGAATCTGTCATTGTGAGGTACCGAATTTTATCTGTAAAGCAAAAACAAGACAAATTTTTTATGGGGAAATATACACTATACCGGGTGTCCCAACAAGTTGAGGTTAGTACTGAGCAGCAATATTCCAAAGCTCATATGTCACCTAAACCCAAGTTCACCTAACTATTCGTATCTTTGGAATAAACTGTTGTGAAATGCAGTGCCAAAACTTGCTGGCACACCCTGTAAAATGAGAAACTGAGAACCATTTTCATTAGAAACTTTTGCTAGACGAGCAAGGCGTATACGCTTTGGTCAATTTCTTGAAAGTCTTAGCGCCCGAGAGCCGAGGAGCGAAAGGGTCTCATGCAAAACACAACTTTTCCAATTAGCTAGCAAGTGGAAGAAAATCCTTGTCAAAATCTGCTGGTGGTGGCTCTTTAGAATATTGCGGATGCATAATGTCGCTAGCTCTGCTGCTTGCTTCTGCTTCTTCTTTGGAGGAAAGAAGATGCTTTTGCTAGCTCGTAGTTGCTGTTCCTACTCAGCTAGCGACTCGATGCTTACCACTGCGTTGCTTCTCACTTCATTTGCTACTGCATTGAACATAGCAGCAGCCTCCTCTTCTGCTTTTGCCTCTGCTTGCTCGACTCAGATGAAAGAGGATTTTCAGAAAAGCAGCAGAGATGGCTGTTGCAGAAAATCTTCACCATTTCAGCAATGTATTATTTGACGTAGAAAAGAAAGCTATTGGGGTCCGGGACTTGTAAAACTTGTAATGCTCGTAAACATTGTAACACTCTTGACGGTCATGACGCTCGTGACGCTCGTAACGCTCGTAACACTCATAAAGCTTGTAACACGCATAAGTAAGGCGTGACGTTCTTTGAACAAAACACACACTGGTTCATTTTTGTACTTCAAATTGAACTTTTTAGACTAGAAAAGGCTTTCACAATTCGTATTCAAGATTTTAGCAAGCACTAAAAGTCTTTCTTTAATACCGCTGAAGATCAAAAGCTTGAGTGTTTTCCCCTATTGAAATCTCGTCAAGTCTCGGAGGAGGAGAAGCTGGAACACTTGCTTGAAAAAACTCTAAAAGCTTTTACAAGCGAAGCTACGCGGCGGCGGGACTCGCACGTCACGACGGATTAATGCATGCAGCAAAGAGCATGAAAAATGGATCTGAGTGGGCTGGGCCTTTTGATCTTTTCAACCGCTATATAAGCAGAGAAAATATGAAGGAATATGATGGTCCTAACCGTTGCTACTCTTCTACTGCAGTAGTTCGTGAAGCCCACGTCATCCTCGTGCAAAAACATCTTTTCGCGATATACTACACTTCTAAGCGAGCTCTAAGGTTAATGGAAAATCCTGAGACTTTCGTCAGACCCATTGGTCATTGTGACACAGGAGCAACGGAAGTTGGCAGCCACCAGAGAGAACTAGGGACAACGAAGCAATGATGTTGGAAAACGACAAAAGAAAGATAAAAAATCCCTCCTCATTCATCCATGAAAAAAGCGCTCCTGCCTTTTGTTACCTCAAAAAAATCCCCAGCTCTTGTACCAGGCATTAATCAAAAGCCACACTGAAGTCTGAAAGATGAATTTCCTCTCACAAAAAGAAAAAAAGGTTATTCTGATGATATCTAATACTATGCATCTAACGCATCTTTTCTCATCCTAAATGTTCTGGGTTTATCCTAAGGAGGAGAATGTCTGGTATTCAAGCCTTAATCGACGTTAGCTGCAAACGTTGGCTTCTTCTTTGGGTAGTAACTTTTTTTTTCTTATATAAAAGTTCAGCTGGCGTAAGCCTATCATTAATTTAGACCTTCACAATACCCAAGAAGTTTGGCAGCAGTGAACTGAATGATTTAGTAGTGCAGCTCCCAAGTTAATACCACTCTCTTTCTATACCTCCGTGGTTCTACCACCACCTTGAGCAATGCAAGAAAGTATCAATAACAGTCTTTAGCTCTGCTCAACACCGGTATTACGAGCCGATTTAGGAAAGCCGGTGACAAAGGAGAAAACCCCGTTTTTTTCGCCGAGGGATATTATATCCAGGAGAAAATTGGCTTTTCTTTCAACCTTGATTGAAAGGAAACATGGCATCACAAACACACACAGATCCACACAAAGTTTGTGTTAGTGCTTTTGCTGCTCCTCGTTCTCGGCAAGGCGGCCTCCTGATGCTTTCGGTAGGATGAAAGAGCCTAGGGAGGTCCCTTACCGACAGGCTTTTGGCCTAATCAAAGATAGACTCTAAGGCTTCAGAGTCAATTTTGAACTCTTGGGAAACGTTCTAAGCTAGGACACAACCCTGATTGTGGGGCCATCACTAACAAGCTTCGCCGATCATCTGATCATCGACTGGAGCCAGAGCCAAAGAGTAGATCAGTGTTGACAAAAAATAGGCTTTAGGATCCTTTCCTACTTTTATTGACCATGTCTTGCGAGCGACTGAGTTCATCTCTCGGTCTCGCGTGAGATGTCGTCCCACTACTATTGGAACACTCAAAAAACTTTTCGTTTTTCTCTCTGTTTCTGTGTACTTCATCCATGTAAGGTGTCACGCCCTGTCACATTTTTGGCCAAGAAAAAAAAGTTTCGCTAAAGGAGGGAAAACATGATATTGAGGTTTGGAGAGCTTACCTTCCATGCCAAAAATGCGGTTTTTGAAACTTAATCGCCCGTCATTCCACTGTTGTCGTAGTGTGATTTGGAAGCTGTATTCCTGCAAGAATACACAGTAGTAATACATTGAAAATGAATGTAACATTATGTACTACAAGAGTAAGGCGAGTATGAATCAATCGATCGTGTCTACTTAGTCTAATGGAGGCAGGGAATAGTGCTGCATTGCAGCATTGTCCGGACTCAGACACGCCGGGCGCCATCTAACGTAAAACTATACTTCTTTCGTCGAAAAAGAGTATCTCAAGCAATGTAATACTATTTGTTTTCACGACTAAAGGAGGCATCATCATAATATCAAGATTGCTTTCTAAGCTACAAATATACTACACAGTGTTTGAAAATAACTCAAAAAGTCTCTTTTCACAACATTACGAGCGAAATGAGACACTTTGGTAATCTTCAAACCATTGTGTAACTGTACTATCAAAGTCGAAATTTGTCTTTTTCGCTAGCAAATATATGCGTGCCGGAGCTTGGGTTTGCGAATTCATTTGACTGGAAACATGATGTCTGGCAAACCGAAAAGACATTTTTGGCTGTGCATATCACATGCAAAATCCCAAGCAAGTCTGGAATAAAACTCTTTGGCAAAAGGGGAATCTCGGGGCTTTTATGCTACTATTGCCGCAGAAGCAGCAGTTGTGATAGAGCAAAGCCTGGACTGTCACAGAAATCTACGTGAAAGCTATTGTGTCTGTGATGACTGATGTCGCATCCCATTACTTCCGCGATGTCTACTTTCAATGCTTTCGCGTTCTACTGGCCGCCATCTCGCCAAGGAAACCAGCTTTATCTCCTGAAGCAGCTCAAGGCTTCTTCTATGAGGAATTCTGGTCATATGATGCAGCAAACGAAGCATCATTTTATATCTTTTCTCGTCCTTTTTTCTTAGTTGTACTTACCATCTTGACGTCGTCAATGCTGGAAAAACTTCGTACAAAGATGTTGACTTGGACCAGGGTTGCTGAATCTGGAAAGAAAACAAGAGCGTAAAAGACATCGTTACAAGCCTAAGAAGAGAATAGAGACATTGCCAAATCATATTACAGTAGCAGCTCACGCAATAACACTAAGATGTCTAGTCTAGAAAAAGCCTTCTTGAACGAAAGCTTTCTGTTTTCCAAGTAGTCTGACATCTTGTGCGCGCGCGAAAGAGAGATGAAATGTAGCCACGAAGGACGCTTTTATCTCATTACAACCATTACGGACATTTTGTTGCTACTCTCAAGTATTTCTAGTCTGTCTCTGGTAGATAACAAAATCTTCATTCATTCATTGCGATAGAGAAGAAAAAACTAACTATTTATTCAAGGATGATGTGTTGGTCTTCATACTTCTGCATGCAATGTATTTGCTTACATTTATGTCAATATAACTGTACTGTATGCCCACTGAATGATTGTATTGCCTATTGTTTTTTCATTCATGCCATGTCAAAAATGAAAAGACTTTGTGCTTTATTATTATTTAGACTGCTACGTCTAAAAGGGCCTGCTACTTATAAATCAACTCAAATATTTCCCTGAGCTTTCTAATTGCTCTCCAGTGATAGGTTTGTGTATTATTTACACTTTACAGCACAATTGTAGCCGCAATGACCGAATTGTGTCCTTTCTGATAAGCTCTAGAATTAATGCTGCACGTTTTTGCTCCTTTTTGGTGACTCGTGACATTTTTCCAATCTCACGCTCAAATAACATTGAGAGATGAAAAAAAGGTAGGTCACTTCAAAAAAAAAAATCTGACTCAGGATTTGGAGTCTAGCAAGGAAGGAAGAAGGGAACAAAAGTTTCATGCCTCTTTTAGGCCACTACTACCTCAACCACTACTACTCTGCTGTTGGTTGGTAGTCTTTGCTCTTGACTTTATGCAGAATTGATAAGAAGAAAGGCCAAAATTCAATAAAGACTCTGGAAGTCTGGAAAATAGAAGAAAGTTCGCGCTCTGGTGCGTGGGTCTTAACCAAACACTACTACTACTGTTGTTGTAAACTCTATAAGATAAGTGGTACCTGCCAAGCTATTTGACAATTTGATATCAATCTCCTACCAAGGAAAATTGATACATCTCAGAAAGAAGAAAGTCCTCCTTTTTTTTCTTCTAAAGAAATTCATAAGCCATAAAATACACTGTACTGTGAAGTCGACTAGAGTACGTTGCTTGCTGCAGCTGCTGCTACTTTATTCAAAAACTTTTCCCCTCTTTTCTCGGCCTCCACGGGAGGACACGAGGCTGCTGCACGAGGCCGGACTGCTGATCAATTTTGTGCCCCCAATTCAACCGTAAAAAGGATGACTATGACCCCTGAATATTTGATGATATGAAAATTCTAGTAGCCTCCAATAGAAAATTAGAAAGCCTCGATTTCCCCTGAGAGATCCTCGAATTTCCTTTTGTTTATCGTTGTTTCTGACTTGTTTCTCTATTCTCGCGCAAGAGCGAACGAAACGAATCTACATTCGGCAAAACAGTATTGGTTAATGGCGTGGAAACTGGGAAAAACGTATACTAGTAGTACAAGTAGAATAGTAGAGAAAACACAGAAAAGTTAGCTATAAAAAGATGTGCAAGTGGCTTGAGCAATCAGAGGTTGGTATAGCAGAACTGCTACTCATACAAAGCTAGAATCACGCGATACTGCAATACTACAGGGTGTGTCCTAACAAGTTTTGGATGTTTAATTGTTTATCATATTGTTCTCTAAATCAGAAAATATAGGTGATTTTTCGTTAGGCGATTACTTTTTTCTGACCCATGGCATATTTTTAAGTAGCTTTGCCAAAACATGTTGAGACATCCTGTAGGAGAGCCAAAAGAAATTAACGCAATATTACCTGTACTGTTCAGCCCCGAAGGTCGGATACGTCTGTCGTAGACTTCTGAACCTAACACTGAATCCAAAATCTTCTTTTCTTCAAAGCGATAATTCACCTCCTCCTTTTTCTGGCGGAAACGGTTGCTTCCAAACATGCACCTGCAATGCAGAAAATATGAATCAAGTAAAGAAACAACAAAGGATTGGCAAATCTTGCTTTGTACTAATACACCGTGTTTCAAAATCATGGAAGATGTCACACATGAATTTTCGCAAAAAGTTGCAGTTGTATTTTAAAATACATATCTTTTATTCTGTAGATTGCTTCGCAAAACGCAATGTAGAATGAGACTGTTTGAATGATTTTCAACCACTGTACAATATTGGTTCTCATCTTTAAAATGCAACAGAATCTGCATCATCTAAAAGCCTCAAGGAAAAGCCAATGTAGGAAAGAAAGAATTCTATTATTAGATTATTTATGCATAGGACTAGTCTAAACTTTCTAATCTTTCAAAAGAGAGAGGGAAGAAGTATGAAACTTTTAGTAGTCTAGACTACTCAAAGCCTTTCAAAGAGTTTTCCACTAGGAGACAATTGAGGAGAAGTTTTCACCACTCTGTTACTATTTGTGGCCAACAACACTACTCCAGAATATACTTTCTTCTTCAAGGCCTTTACTCTCTTTCCTCAGTTTCTCTGCTGGCAGCAACAACAACTTGGAGAGGTTGATGATGCAGTAGCAACACTACCACTACTACTACTCCACAGCTTGCATGAGGAGAGATGCTCAGAAATGTAACAATATTTTGGTCACATCTCTCCGTTGAATTCGTTAAGGATGCTGACATACTAAAGCATCAGGAAGGTTGCAGCAGGTAGAGAAAATATCCAGCATCAAAAATCAGCAGGCAGAGCAGGAAAACCTGAATATGTATCCGAAGAGTAGAGTAGCTTAGGAATGCTGACTTTGCAGTCGAATAACCAGCAGTATTTCCTCCCTTTGATCAGATTTCAACCCAATCCAATTTGATATTCAATTATTCATGCCTTTAAATGTATTCATGAGTGTATTTTCCTAACTTCGTTTGTAAGCCAATTCTTTTGGGTTACAAATGCTGAATTTGCAAAGGTAAAAACCTGATCCTTTCAGTAGTATATTGCTGCTGACTTTGATCAGATTCACTTTGATATTAGGCTTTTAAATTATTTTTGTCCCTGTAGAATTGGTTTCTTCCAAAATACATTCCTCCTCGTGTCTAGCTGAAAACTTTTTTCTTTATGCATTACTCCTCCAGCTTCTATCCACGGTGCACCGCACATACAAAACTTGCTTTGGCTGGCGTGTTGCTTAGAACAGAAGCAAAGCTTCGAGTAGCTTTACAAGCTTTAGTAGTTGTAGTATGTGTGGCTTACTAAAGTGTTTTTAGCAACGAAATTATCAGAGTGTCAATCAAGCTTGATCCCTCGTATGCCAAAAGTTGGGCTGTTGCAAAACTTTTTTTTTTGCAACTACAGGGTGTCTCAACAAGTTTTGACTTTCTCGTAAATTACTCTTAAAAACAGTTAATTGTGTTCAGTGTTGTTCACCTAACTTTTGTGAGCTTTAGAATAATGCTGATAACTCGATTAAGAACTTGTTGGGACACCCTGTTGTAGTGTTATAGTGTGAGCTGATTCTTTGCTTCTTTTTAGCTACTTTTTCCCCTTTCCTTTGGCACTCTTCTCTCGCCTTCTTCTTCTCCCGAACATCTAGCTAACGCCAAACAGTTGAGGCCGCAAATACAATCAGACAGATAACAGCTAGAGCCTTTAGGGAACTATTCGTAGCAGTAGCAAAATCAAGAAAAGGAGTAACAGTGAAGCCGGTCTTCTTCTTCCTCTCTTCGGCCTCCGTCGCATCGCCAACGGCCTCTAAGGCCTTTCAGCCTCGATTTTTCGCCCGCCAAAAACTCTGTTTGCAGTACAGGACAAGATAGTCTGTGGAGACCAATTTAGGGCTACCATATCGGCGAGGCAGCTCATCACAGTGTTTGAAAATCACTCAAAAAGTCTCATTTTACAACATTGCTAGAGCGAAGCGAGCTACGTTTATTTCCTCAGTAAATATGTTTGATTCTCTACATGAGACTTGAAAAGGAGAATTTTTTCGCGGTTATCAAAAACTGTGAGGAGTTTTTTACTCTGCACACTGTATTTATTAGCCTTCATTTCTGAACGTAAGATACAGTGGATGACAAAGGGTTGAAAAGGTTTCATTTGTGGTAAGATAATACAGTGTGTGTTTCCTCGGTAGTAGTATCATCTATATTTCGGGGATAATCACCTCCCAGCCATAAAAGGCACCCGCCTACGACCATCCCAGCAAGACAATAGAGCTATAGCGGACATAAGTAATGTTCCGCTTTTTCTTGCTTCTCGAGTTCTGCTATAATACTATTCCTGCCTTTACTCTAGGCATATGATATTGCTCCTCTATAGAAATAGAAGTGCATCTGCTAGCACCATTTTTCCCAGAGATAAATTGGAACAGGCTTGATGTCTTTCACGGATTGTCGCGCGCTTTTCTTTGAGCGAAAGCCTGGTGTCACGTCCATTTATCTGTCCTGATGTCCTTGCCACATTTACTTAAACGAAAAGGACATTAGTACATCCAATGGGAAAATCGAAGGTGCTTTCACTATTACAGTACCAGGCTTTCTGTCTAGAACATTTCTACATAGAAAGAGTATTTTTTGCAAAGTCTTTTGTCGTCGGTTTGCTGCTCAGCTGATGCCCTAGTAACCTTGTAGTTGCTTGCAACACGTAGTGGCTATACCACAATCCCCAGTTGCATTCAAATGTTCCCTTGGGCCAGAAGGGCAGCAGAACCGCTAGAGATCATGTGAAACTCAAAAAAGAAGGAGACCAATTTCCCCTTTTCTCTACCTTTCATGTCATCCTAGGAAGAGCTTTAGGGCACTCACACTAGGACTCACAAGCAAAGAGAAAACTAGGACTTAGAAGCAATTCTATCAAGTCATCTCTCTTTTGACAGGTCCCAAGGGAAGTTTGAATGACTTGATGCACTGTAGTACTAAAGCTAATTCAAAGCAAGTGGAGCAAAATTAACATCCAAGATAAGGCCTAGATGTAGTTCCTTTGTTTACTTAAACATTATCTCTCATCACCTTCTTAGACAGCTCTTGGCTGGGAATGAAAGGAGAGACCCCTTGGGGAACCTAAATGGCTCCAAGGTTGCAGCGCTTTGCCGAGAGAAGAACGGAAAACGGAAACGACCAAGGCGTTTCCTCTGCAACCCAGCAATTAGAGCCCAGGAGGCACTTGAAATTCTCACAGCCTTTGAAGTCGAGCCAAGAAAAAACGATTTTTCCAGTGGTGGCCCCGATGGATACAAGCGTAAAAGTTGAGAATAAATCTGTCAGCTTTTCTCGTTAAAAGATGCAATGTAAAATTAACTCGATCTTTCAAAGTTTACGAATGACTTTGGACGCCAAATTATTCAGGTCCGAGAAAAATATGCTTGAAAAAAATATGCTTTTGACACGATGATGATGGTGTCGCTTATGAGAACTTATCTTCAAAGGCTTTATCAGGCAGGAGGGGAGAAAAGCTGAGAGCTATGCATTATAAAAGTGTGGGAAGAAGAAGCAGAAGAACATCATCTAGCAGCTCTCTCTCCTGACTTGAGCCTTGCTTGCAAGCCTCTTGACACCTCTTTTCATCAAAGGAGATGAAGAAGGTGACGGACTGGTTTTTCGCTCTTTGAAAACGGAACTCTAAGATGTGCAATAGCAGCAGCGCAAGAAAAGAGGCTTTCTCTCGACAGGTGTCTTTTTTCTCAAGGTAAAAAAGCAAGCAAAGCTCCTTTTGAATAACACCCTGTCAAAGCTTTAACAATTCGCTGTATCAGAGCTCTGATAGAGTAGCGCATTTTTGTCGCAAAACTAAGCCTTGCGTGATCAACATTTTCCTAGTGAATTGCTTTGCACTATAAAACACAACGTACTTCGTTACTTTTAGTACATTCATTCTTCTATGTATTCCTGGGATGACATTGACCATTTGCAGCTTAATGGATGTGCGACGCTAAGGCAAAACGAGATCCTAATCGGCATAGTTGCTTCTTCGAAGAAGGCAATACTGTAGCTTTTTCTACTGTATTCCTTCGTCAGTCCCATTATCCAAAAGCTGCATGATAATCGTTTTTCTGCTGCATATCCATCATATTATCGACTACAAGATGCTAGACATGTTACAAGCTGGGTAAGGCGCGTTGCAAAACATGTCACACTACAACAATGATCATCGTCCTATAGTCTAGGTTAGATTTTTTTGCTAAAGGAGGAAGAGGACTCTACTCTTTTAACTGTCACAGAAAATGTCGAGCTGACATCACAAAAAGTTACAGAAGATGTAAACTTTTTGAGGACAACTGGTCTAGTTCTACGAGGTGTTGCAAAATCATCACTTTTTCACAAAAAGAAATCTGTAATTACGAGACATTTTTGTCGTTTCGAAGAAGTACCCCAATCATTAATGCAGCAGTAACTCAAGTGAACTTTGATCTGCAGCACCCTGTGCCTTGCTTTCTTAGAAATAAAAAAAAGGCCTAAGTAAAAACCAAGAAGTCCATTACTCACCAGACATCAGTTGTGGAGATTGTGAGCAAAAACAGTGAGAGTTGCAACAGCGAAGGAGCCCATGTTGAGGCCCCTTTGGGCGGTTGATGGCCACTTGACCACTTGGCCATTTTTCTTTAAAGGCCAACCACTCAGACAAACATGAAGATAAGGTTTCTTATATAAGTACAAGATAGTAATAGTTTGTCTCTTCTTCTCTCAAGAAGTGTGTTGATCGTTGTGCGGCACAACCTCGATTGAGGCCTTTGAAGTAGAGTGAAAGCAGCAGTATCCCCCAATAAGTCTAGCGTGTACGGGTGCGGCAAGAAGAGGCAACGAAAGCGCCTTCGGCGACGCCAATCTCGAGAAAGAGGAGGAGAAGGCTGAGGACGAAGTTGTCGTCGACACAATGCTTGGGCTGCTAGCTGCTGCACTAGTACTACACTTAATGCTGTCGAGCTCTTCATTGCAATAACATGAGTAGAACATTTGTCAAGCCGCGAGCTTCACACTTCCTGAAGTGTAGCCAAGGCAGTATTTCACGCAAAAATACACACAGATACAATGACAGTACAGTAACAAATGTTTGCACTTTTCTTAGATGATCTGGAGCTTACTTTAAAACAGCTTTTTTTTTCTTTCTTGCTTTGCTAGGCATATCTGCATTTTTTTCTTGCTGCTTTCAAAGGATTCGCAGTACATAGTACATACACTACTACTTTTCTTAAAGTACATTTCTTCCGGATGTATCTGAAAGTAACTTTCAAAACTCGATTAGGTTGGGCTTTCTTTTCTGAAAAACTTGCTCAAACTAGCATATGGGAAGAAGAAGTGGTAGAATCTACTTTTGTTGCATTTTGAAGAAGGTTTTCTTCAAATGCCGCATGATGACGTTTATGTATTTTAATCTTTCTTTACTTTGAATCGAAACACACATGTTATCCATTAAAGGCCATAGTAGGGCTTTTGTGAGAAAAGTATGTAATATTGAAATCATACCTAAGTAGAAATCCGACATGAAATTGCGTTTTGAAGGATTTTCATTCGTATTTCTTGTCATGTTGTAATTTCTAATACGATAGTGTTATGTTCATTTAAAAGATTATAATTTAAACTGTGTAACGTGTATTTTTTATGAAGGTTAATCTTTCCATTATTTGCTTTCGTAATATTTATTTGCCCAATTTAATTGGTTGTTTAGCAATAAGTAAAGGTAAGTAGATCAGTTTATCTTATGCACTAATATTCTTCTGCCTCCACTGAAACAGAAATCACGGGACCGTCTCATTTTCATTGTCACACGAGAGACTGAGAACTTTTTTAATAGCCGTTCTTTTGGAAGAAGCAGTGGAACTAGAAAAGTCCTTTGGCTTGGCAAGCAAGGCGCTAATGGTTAGCACAAGAGTGGCTTACCAATGAGTACTACAGTCAGTGTACTGTAATACTCTTATCCGAAAAGATGAAGGCGGCGATTATTCTGCTATGCAGTCTAAACCACTTTACCGCAGTGTTATTGGGTTGCTAAGCAAGTCCTCAAAGTCTCCAGGAGGAAATTGCCTTTCTCCTCCTGCTGCTGCTGTCATGACTTGAATTTCATTCAATTTTCAGTAGCATTGGAGAGTAGTCGCCTATGAGCAAAACTGGCAAAAGGAGTAGTGAGAGAAACGTGCTCAAGTCTTGTGTGAAAGTGATTACGACGTTGTAATACGAGTGTCGCCCCCTCCTCCGCCTACTTCTTCTCTTCCATCCATACCAAAGTAGTGGGATGGGAAAAAGAGTTGTAGGAGGTGCGGGTGGATGGTAGTAGTGGAGGAAAGAAGTAGGACTACATGGAGTAGCTATCTACCAATTTCACGCCTCAATAAAAAAGAAGCTAAAGCTGCTACTCTCCTACATCTAAACCTTGGCTTTCGCGAAAGACTTTTAAAAGACTTTCCTTGTAATTCCAAGCGAAAAACGTTCAGGAATTTGAGCTAAAGTGTAACAAAGAATTTGGTCTTCACTCTTCATTTATGAAGGTTCGCAAAATGCGAGATTTCGATGGATTCAAGTCTCCCTTTTCCTGGTTGGTGGTGTAGACTATGATGCTGACAAAGGCTTGGATTCTTGGCCTTGAAGGCTTTTTTTTGTTCTCGACTGCACATGAAGTGTCTTGAGTTTGTTAATCTTTGTCCGAAAAGTGAAGGGATAGAATCTATTGAAACCTTGGGACAGTGACACATTAGGTTCGCGCTTCTTCGTTCTACATTCTCTAGATTTATGGACTTTCTTGGTTGGGCCTTGCTTTGGCTTCACTTTGGCTGTCCCGGGGTTCTTCTAGCACATGAATCAGCTCTTTTTGTCCGGCAACTCTACGGCCTAGCCAACAACTTCTTCTTTCACAAACCCATTAGACAGCCTTGGGGCAAATGAAGTATTGAGGATTCTTCTCACGACCAATAGTTTCCAAACTACTCTGGGTTCTGCCTTCTTCCATACTATAGCAAAAAAAGTGCTCACAATAGATTGGAAAATATTCTTGAGACGAAGGCAAAAAGTGAGTGATTTTTGGCTCGAAAATTCAAAATGGAATTTGAATAGGCTCGCATGTTGAGTTTTTGTAAGATATGTAAAGTGGATAATAAAAGCTTTCAAATATGTCAATACAACTGTCAACTGAAAAGATAAGAGGGTCTCTAATATTCTGTTGACAATACATATTTTGAAGGCAGCAGCAAGCTGTTGAGAATTCGAGAATTGCTGTATGGAATAGTTTGGATGAAAGGAGAGGCAGGCGGCTGCATGGCACATACACTGCGGTCCTCGTAAAAGTCAGTTTTACGAGCATCTTCCGTTGCTATCTCCTCCAGTTTTGAAGCCTTTTACTCGATAAACATGGATCTCGTATTGTCCTTTACTTTGAAGAAAATCCAATTTGAAGGAGAAAAAGTAGGAGCACTCTTCTTATCGTGTTTGTGTCGCATGCTTCACTTGCCTTGTTCTACCTCCTCAATTAATGGCCGGACTCCTGTTTTCTTCAATGGCCAGCTCCTTTGGGGAAATTCCCTTGAGCGGACTAAGGCCATCCCATAGATGTATGAAAAAGGTAGATTTTCGGACCTACAAGGTAGGTAGTGTGGCCTAAATTTTTAACATCAAGTTTTAGACTGGATATCGGATAACAAATTAATCAGTAATAAGTAATCACTTATACGTTTACCAATATCCTTGTTCGTTTCAATCAATATTAAAAAGCCTTTCAACATTGAAGCTATAAAAAATTTCCCAGAAACATTCCCCAAAAAATTCGCTCTGATCCTTTCGCCCTTCAGGCCTCAGTCAACCCCGCTTTATGGTTTAAGTTGATCAAAAACCACATTTGTGCATCTTGTGTCTAGCCTACGCCCTACAGCAAGGTCTGAAAAAATCCAGTCACCCTACTACATAGTACATACCTTCTAGGATGCTTTCTCCAATCTTCTCCTTGTTTTCTTTGGCCCTTCCGAGTCCAACGTCCTTTCGTCGTCGTCCCCGGTTTGCTTACTTAAAGATAACCCTCGGAGAAAATGAAGGCTTAGAGTGAATGTGTGCTGTCCTGCATTATGTTGGAGCCGCTGCTAGAATAATGGAGTTTGCCTCTTTGGCTACTACTTAATGGGAAAGTGCATAATGTGGTCAGCTGGTACAGTAGTAGTGCGAGCCTCAGGCTGCTGGACTCGCTGAAGCGTTAACTTTTTTCTTACGAACATGGTACAAACAACAAATGTATTCTTGCTTGGGAAGTCTTCGAAAATAATGGCTTCTTTTCCGTCATCTTTCGTCCTACTGTTCTTTGTCAAAGCCGCTGACACATCAGAATGAAGGATGGTGTGATGATCACCACCCGCCTAGAGGGACCTTTTGCAGATCTTGCTCGCGCTCGACATTCGACAAAGGATGCCTGGCTGTCACAAGGTAAGGTAGTGTTGGTTGGTCGGACAAGATGCCAAAAATGCATGCAGTATGTTTCTTAATTACCAGTCGGAAAATACAAACAGTAGGCAAAAAAGCATTTGAACTTGAAAATGTATCTTACAAATGAACTTCCGTAAGGTTTGCGCCACTTAACTTTCACTCGTGCCGTGAAGCTTTTAGTGGTAATCATAAGTAAGGATTCAATAAATCATCACCCAAATTCCAGTATTTTAACAAATAATTTCGCAGATTTCAAGTATTTTGATCATAAAAACTATCTTTGAAAATGCATAGATTTATCACCATTTCTATTATAAAACATCACTTCTTTTTCAGTCTTATGAGTCTTATTTGATGATAATGGTCAATGATCACTGATCAGCAATGCTATAATTTGTAGAAGATCACATTTCAGTTTTATAAGAAGACTCGCAATCCGCTGCCTTCGGCAGCTACTGCGAGGCCTCCGGCGGCAAGCTCGCTTCGCTCGCTGACTAGGGTTGATACAACCGGACGTCTGTGTTAAAAACCGGTTTTCGGTTTTTTCGGTTATTCGTAGACAAAAAACCGGTTTTAACCGGTTTTCAATATTTTAGGGTAAAATGGGCTCATTTTCCGCAAAATTAATTGTCATCGTCCAAAATGCTACCAAATCTAATAGTTTTGTAGCTTATGGATGCCTCCACAAGCCATATTTTAACAAGATTTAACTCAAGAAAAAATTGTTTAATTTTTGGAAATTGAATTTTTCATGAAAATATAGCAAAAATAAGCTCAAATTGGGGTATTTTACTAATACAAAATAACCGGTTTTTCGGCTTCAAAAAACCGGTTTTCGGTTATTTAAAATTGGCCAAAATAACCGGTTTTCCTCGACCGGTTAAAACCGTTGTATCAACCCTAATAGCCGAGCGGTTAAGGTACCAGAGCTAGAGATATGGAGAAAAATTTTGCTGATCACTGATCAGTAATAATGTATTTTTTTTTCGGATTTAGAGGTTTGTATTTTGTGTTTGTATTTTGCGATGAAAAAACTTTTTTATATAATCCAACAGGGTAGAGGGTTGTGACAGACAGAGTTTGGGATGGAGGGTTAGGGAGAAAAGGATATCGGTTTCACCTGCCATCAGACTTGGTGAAATTGAGGCTCAATCATTTTCTAAGCAAAAACTCTCAAAGACATCAGCAGCAGCAGAGATGGAGGGAAATCTTATCCTAAATTGGGAAACTTTTTGTTGAAAAAAGCCCCCCAAAAAAGAAGGAAAAGAAAGTTTTATGTTTGCAAATCTTTCTTTCACTTCTGTAGAACTTCTTCAATTGTTTAAATTATAGTAGAAATAGTCAAAATGGTAAACCTCCTACTTAGACTTTTCTTTTCTTGGCTTTTGTGTGGCTTGAAGTTGACATATTTGTTTTGTTAAGTCACTCTCTCTTTTGTATTCACTGAGGTGTCATTGCCATTTGTCACTTGAGACTTGTTTGACAATAAATGGAGAATAAGTAATACAACAGCTTATTGATTGAGTGTACCAATACACTCATAATTACTGGAGGAGCCCCCTTTTCTTTCTTCCTCTTCCTTATTGGACTGCAAAGCCAGTCTGTGGTTGAGACTTAACCAGAGGATTTGCATTTCTAATTCCCTCTGACATACTAATACTTTTGCGTGCAACGGGTAATACACACACCGTTGCTTCTGCTTTGCAACTCTCAAAGTAGCTGATACATTATGCTACAAAGTTATTAGATGAGGAATGGAGATGATGATGCAGGATTCATTCATGTTTCTGAGTTCTTATCCCATTTCACAATGGACAGAAAAAAACCGAAATGTGCATCATATCCTAATTATTACATTTTACATTACTTTTTTTGTCTATTTTTGTCCAAGAAGAAAAAGCAAGTAACCATATTTATACACAAAGGTATCAGACAGAAATTCCAATAGAAGAACATGTCTGTCTGTAGACGACCCTAATGACATTATTGAACATAATGTTGACTCACATGACTTATGATATCGAATACTGCGGGATACAGTCTAGTATCAAGGATACGCCTAAACATAATACATCTAAGTGGGGGAGCAAGTAAGAAAAAAAGGCACATAGGCCACTTTTGTTTATGAATAATATGAAGTGTCGTAAACATAATGAATTACTTGATTAATTGCCCAACTGAGACTTTTAAAGGAGAGAAAATGTGCAAAGCTTGACCTAAGTCTCACGCTTTTTTTCGTCTATTGTAAGTAAAAACACTCGGGGCCAAGAATTTTTTGCTTAATGGTGCTTTCACATGCCACCGATTTCCAAAGGCCAAAAATTCCCCTAGATTTGCCAAAAGTACTAGCCCACTTATTTTGCCATGTCATGTAATAAGACTATGTGCTTTGTGGTACTACACGTGGAAGATTGTTTTCATTTATTTATAGTGACACACCACCGTCGAAGTAAATCATTCACCGTTTCCCATAATACGATTTTTTTTTTGCCTTTAGTGATTTAGAGGCCCGTCCTTGGCAATACAATCCCTATTTTGGAAAGCTTCACACTATCAATCTTCTTTTATGCTTTGACTATAGAAAACTGTTGAAATTGACTTTTAAGTGAAGAAAAGAGGTTCAATTCATTAGGTTAGACATGTTAGTTAGGCGTAGACAAATTGGGGAGGGGTTTCAGACCTTTCTTTTCTGAGATGCTTCTCCCCTAAAGTAAGGCGATATGCAGTGTTGTTCTAACCCTGTTTGAAACAAAATACCACAGAGTTACGACTAGACTCAGGGATACTTTAATTACCTTTTTCCCAAGAGACTTTATGTAGTACAACTCCATTTGCCACAAGGCAAATTCCTTCAATATTTGATATGTCTGCTTTCTAAGACAATCCAAGAGTGGCTGAAACTATGAGGAGAAAGAAAAATGCATTTGATGCACTCTCTCACTCAACTATGGTGGCTGGAAATTCGAAAGCCCTTCAAAAAGTTGGTTCTTCTTTGACCTTTTTTTGTCTTATTTTCTTTTGCTCTTCTACTGACTGATGCCATTTTTGCAACACTACTCTACTTGGCAAATTGCTTTGCTCTGCTAAGTGGGCATAAAATGAAAACATCACTGTAGGGTGAAAAAGCAATTAGAAAGCACCTCCTAGCTTACTAGGTGGTCCCGACAACAATAACATTGTTCAACTTTGACCTATGCATAAATAGGCCCTACTTTGAGAAACTGCACCTGCCTTAAAGTAGCTCTAAAGCTAATACTGAAGTATGCAACATCAAGTGGGTGTCCCTCCCAAGGGACTTCAACGTGTAGTGCAAGTGGGGAAACTTTAATCCATCACCTTTTTTCCCCACTGTCTGGCCACATTCTCATCAACAGAAGCCACTACAATAACCATGAGGGTTGTGTCTCAAAACTTATAGGAGACAGACATATGAAAATCACTTTTTAGAAAGCTGTCAATAGTTTAGAAAGCCCTAGAGAGATACAAACCAGGAAGAAGAAAAAGCAATCTGAAGATCGGCACAATTTGATGGCCCACGATCACGCATCTATTCCATCAATGAAGTGATTTATGGTTCTACACACGTAATAGTCTGATGCTTTGCTACTGCCTTGCTTTCTAGTCGATCCTCCTTAGAAGCCAAAGAGGGGGTGAAGAAGAAGGGAAAGTACATTGCCCTCCTCATCCCTACTAAATACTCAAGACAGCAGAACAAAACTAGGGTTAGCTTCCTTAGCATGATGCATGATTATCTCTCGACCATGAAGGATCTTAATAAGTGTAAGCCAAACATATTGGCTATTTGTAATTGTTTCCACTACTATTTCCCCCCCTGGTAGTTCCTGCTGAGAAAGATGCAAGTCATGAATAACGAGGGGTGAAAATCCTCTGTTTGCTTCTTCCTTTAGTTGCTTACGACAACTGTAATGTGAATGTATTTTGCAGTTTGCTGTACTAAAAGTTTCTTCTTCAACTCGTTTTAGAAAGCAAAGTGTTGAAAATTGCTTCTCCGATTGTTTGATGCTATCAGTCAGGTGTTGACGAGACTTGTTTTTCAAGGCCGACAAGGAATTTGCTAGGGTCAAAATACAACTGTGTAATTCTCGTTTTTCAATTCTATTCCTCCCCAATTCTTTGAGAATAAGAGACGAATTGCGAATACTTTCAAGTGCTCTTTCCCAATTCAAAGGACATTGACTTTGAGAGCAAGGAAGCTGAAGGATTTTTCAAACGTCTTCCAACCCTTTTCTGTTTTTCATCAGCATTCCAAAGTCTTCTAAGCAAGAATTACGAATTCAGGAGAATTTTACGGCATGCGTTAATTACACTCTTTGAGACTTTGAAGTGTTCAATTAATCTTTAGGAACGCAAAAAATCCTGTCATTTACGACCATTTGCAAAGGTTAAAACAATCTGCTTAGCTGTCTAATCCATTCAAAATACAAAAGGAAAGAAGGAATTGACTTGTAATTCAAAGACCTGGAATCTTGCAAAGTTAATTAAAATCTCAGCACGAAATTCAAGTCAAACAAGGGTGTGAGATGGGACAAAACAATGTTGGGAATGTAAGTGGGGGTAAATGACTTACAATCCATCTTGTTCAGACTTGAGCTGAATCAGGGACAGACATTCAACTTTTTGTTTTGATAGTCTCAAGGAGTATAAACTCACTACTGCCTGATTTTTGTCTCTCAAGCAAAGCTCAAGAGTGAGGGTTCCCAAATTAGGACAAAACTTTGCCCCTTTTCACTGATGGAAAGTCTAATGGACTATCATTATGGCAGATGTGAAAGCTCCTTAAAAAAACTTTTCCTGCTCCAGCTCCACTACAAACTTTGTAAAATAAAATACTCTTGTTCTTCTTGCAGGTAGTTTAGCCTCTTCTGCGCCCAAGATCACAGAACACCCTGAAGACACGGACGTGGCCAAAAATGAACCCGTAACTTTGGGATGTAAAGCTGAAGGAGACCCAACTCCTAGCATAACTTGGTTTAAAGATGGTAAACCAGTTATTACAGCAGCCATGGAACGATCCGTAAGTGACTTTGGGTGAATTCATCTACTCTTGGAAGACTAAATTACACTGGAAACTTGCTTTCCATCAATTCTGTGGAATTCGGTTTTCCATAGAATCCATGGAAAATGTGCCTTCCATCAATTCATCTACAAAAAAGTGGAATTTTTTTTTTCACAAATTCTATGGAAAACAGGATTCCACTGTAGTGTAATAGATGAATTTTGGGGTTCAGTTTTCCACAAAATTTGTGGTATACAAAAGTGAAACTTGGTGTTCCATCTGTACATGAAGTCACTCTAAGTGTCCTTTTGATACATTTTTTATGAGTCAGGAAAATTGTATTTTATGCTTCTACAGAGCCATCGTGTCTTATTTCCAAGTGGGTCTTTATTCTTCCTCAAAGCTGTGCATTCTCGTAAAGAATATGATGGCGGAATTTATTGGTGCCAAGCACAAAATGAATTCGGCATTGCCAAAAGCCGAAATGCCAGCCTGACCATCGCCGTTTTGCGGGACAAATTCCGACTAGAGCCTCAAGACACCGGTGTGGTCAAAGGTGGAACTGCACGTTTGATTTGTGCTGCTCCCAAGGGAACTCCGTCACCCACCATTTTCTGGAAGAAAAATGGGAAACTTCTTGACGTTGACAAAGATCCAAGGTAAGCCAAGTGTATACACAGTAGCCTTCAAAATCATTTATATTCCTTTGTTGTTGGAAACCTCCGCCCCTTCTTTCACTTCCATAAGGTCACAATGTTGAAAAACTTTGAGTTAAAAAGAACATTTTACTCTCTCGCTCACTACTCTAGAGTATCTAATAACCGTACATGTTTACGGTTTAAATCAAAAGGAGTCATTCCATTCACATGTTGAGCATTCAAATTGATGCTAAAAGTCTTGAACTGGTCATTTACCATCAGTTAAGCAACATCAAAAATCAAAATGTCCTTCATTGCAAACCATATGAAATCGAGTTTTCCATTATGTAGGGTTATTAGATACTCTAGAGTACTTAAAGTTGTCAAAATTCAAGCTACTCTCCCAAATCCTAAGCAGAAGATTATGTACTCAACTAATGTACCTTACATATTTTTTATTAAAAAGTGAAAGTAATACATAAGTCCCTCATTAACTAATTACATATCTATTACACCCTTGTTTTAGTTAGGTCAAAGTATTCGGGACACATTTAAGGCTGTTTGGGGTGGTAGTAGTGTAGTAGCTGTTGTGAAGACAGGGTCTGCAGCTGCTGCTGCCACTGCCATCTGAATGGCAGTGGTTGACTGCCTGATCCATGCATGCAACTCTAGTAGTAGTAGTCGTCCGACAGTCTCCGAACTAGCGACGAAGAGTAGCTGGATTCCGACGAAGTTTTGCTCGTCGCTCCTTCGGTCGACCCCGGCTTCGTTTTCGACTCCTCGTAGCCGCTGCTGCTTCCAGTAGTAGTGAAGCTAAAGCTCCATCGTTACTCTTTAGTCCAAGTCGGCGTGTTCCAAAAGGCGGACGGAGCACCGAAAACGCTTTTAGTCACGAGGAGAAGACAGAATAGACAAGAATTCCAACTAAAAGTCGTAAAGACTAAAAGAGCCTCAGAGGCTGTGACAACCTCAAGTTCCTAGTGTATAAACAGTTCCTTTTACTAATACAAGACAAACAAGACATCAGCTTACAATTACAGCCTTCATTCAGGTCAGCATTTCAAATCTGTATTTCTTACAAACCGCAAAAGCACGGCGATCGTAAAACGTGTCTTGGAGACTTTTGTGTGACATATGTAGCTAATACGACTTACGTGATCTATCTTACCTTGCAACTTTCAAAAAAATTATGTATTCTGTGCTTTTAGACAAATTACAATTTTACTTAAATTAAAAGTTGGGGAGGACTTGATTCAAAGTGTTTGAAAAGTTAAAAAATTGGCGTTCTCAGTAAAAAATGGGGACCGGGCGGGGCTCGAACCCCCACCTAACTTTTTTGACATTTGGTGAACTTTATGAGACCAAAAAGGAAGATTTTAGCACACTGTGTTGTCGGGAAATTCATAACAAGTATACCTACCATCAAGAACAACACAATATGTCTTGGTTATTCTTCGTTCGGTTCCAAGTTTTGCTGCGCTCTACGGATAGTTGTGCCCTTGCCGCGAAAATCCCCACGCAAACAAAAGGGTAGGCGTGAAATTGCTAGCAACAAAGTTGCGAATCTATTTTTTTGCCAACAATAGAGTTGTTCCTTGCTTCTTCTTGGTCTTCTTCCCCTATGGATCATTTTCCTTGTGTCATACTTTCCAAGTGTGACACCCTTTTGCAATACAGGTTAGCCTCAATTTAGACGAAGTGAGTAAACCTAAGAAAAAACCAAAAAAAACCTGTCGTTTTTGCCTTATTTCAGCATAGAAATAAATACAGTTGATATTTTGATGATTTGATTGATGAATATTTCAACAATTGGTAGAGTTTTACTCATAAAACAAGAATGAAAGCCTTTTAGCTAATTGCGCGATAGACCATTTAGGATATAGATTGACAAATAAAACAGATCTGTAAAATCGCGATACCATAATACTCGCACTAAAAAGTTCCAAAATACTTTGATCTTTAAACAAGACTGAAAATTACTACTTTCAGTGATAAACCGCGAGAACATTTTTTTTCAAAATTGAAAAAAATAACTGTAATGTTTATACTTATCATGTATGAATTTTCGCGCCAAAAATACACTTAAATGATGAATTTCAATTCCTACATAAGAAAGGATCCATTTCAATAAATTGGAATTTTTCGAATTAAAAGAAAATCTCCAGAACAGCAATACTTTTGTCACTTGTAGTACCGCTAAAAAAAAGCTTACTCGCGGGTCAAAAAACATAATATCAAGGCTAACCTGTAGTACGTTTCACAAAGTGTCAACAGTAAGAAAATTGACCCCTGGCATAATGTCTAGCACCGCGTTTTGGAAAAATGATGATCTTGCAATTTTGATAGCCAGGCCATCATTCATTCAGAACTTCAGTAGTTCGTCGGAGCTTTGGGGCTTTGAAGTGAAAAATGTCTAAGCTCTAAGTCTCAAAGCAAGAAGCGATTCACCAACAATTTGCGGTGACTTTCAGCACTCGTCTCCCAGTTAGAAAACGAAGCCGCGAACGAACGAAGGGAGAACGAGAAGTCGCGAAAAAAAAAGTTGACAAGACCTCCGAGTTTGTGACGGCTACTGTCCCACAAAACTCTTTACTACTACAATATCAACATAGCCAAAATCATGGCTTTTGACGAGAAAATTCTTCGTACAAGCTTTTAGATGTGATTAGAAAACAGCTTCTGGAACATGTATCACTTCAACACACTGTTCTGAAAGTCCAAAATATTATTCGTTTGAGTCAAAATCGGGATTTTTGACACGAAAAAAATTTAGGTTGACTGACTTTCTACAAATTAGGGTGGGCTGAATTTGTCAAGGTAGGATTTGTCAAAATCTACATTTTGGCAGAAATTGGACTTTTTACATCAGTATTTATAGCCTACAAAAGTATATTTCTGGAATGTGACATGGTACAGTCTGCCACTAGAGTCTATCCATCACTTTTTTAGAAAACAATTACTTTTAAGTCCAAGTACGGAAATAAAATCAAAAGTCTCAAAGGGGAATTGAACCCAAAAATAGTTTCTCTCACTTTAATCAAAGTGTTTCAATGAAAGGTCATTTTTTGAAATTGGGGCCAAAAATGGTCAAAAGTGAGGAAATTAAATAACTAAGAATCTATAATACCTATCATCAAGTATTAGGGTGGGCCCAAATAAAAAAAATACATTTGCTACAACCCGCATTCTGACAAATTTTTCATTTCGGGCCCATCCTATACTTGGCAATGTACTAAATTGAGACTTTTAGACTAATTTTCAAACATTGCACAGCTTTGAAAAAAACTATCGAAAAAGCCGAATTTGGGCATATTGAATGCAGAGAAAAACCAAAAAGAAAGGTTAATCCCATTTTCATTTTGCTTTTGCTAAGGCGATCGTGCAGATTAGTTTGCAAGTTGGTTGATTATTCGATCTAGCTTCAGTAGGGGCTAGCTTAGTTGCTTTTTGGCCCCTTCGGGCATGGCTTGACGTTTTGTCGCGATTAAATTGTCCAGCGGAGATTGCCCTGAAGTGAGTCTAATATGGCGTTGCCAAGCCTTTTCGTGTTGTTCGTTGGGGGATTTCTCCGCTTGCTTTGGCTTGATTGTCGCCTCCAAAAGAACAAAGTTTGCCTGCAGCAGGAAAAACGTCAGTCTACTTCTCTACTCTACTCAGTAGAGCTCTTATACCGCAAGACCTCGAGGGGGTGGTTAGTCTGACTAACCTAGGTGGTCTTATCATTACACAGAAGGATAAGCAACTCTAATTGTCTGTCACTGTCAATCAAATAACAAGCTAAAAAACCCTTCTTTTACTAACTTTTGTTTTAATGTACACATGAGACTTGCTATGGATCTTTTGGAACACTTGATGACCTCACATGCTTGAAAAGTAGTCCAAAGTATAGGATGGGCACAAAATAAAAAAAAAGTTGCTAGAATACGTGTTGTAGCAACTTTTTTTCATTTTAGGCCCACCCTATACTTGATAATAGGTATTATAGATTCTTAGGTATTTCAATTTCGTGCTCTAAAGTTGGCTTTCTGGCTTCTTTTTCCTCAAAATATTGCCATTCATAGCTTCTTAAAAGGCTTATTTGAGCTATTTTGGGGACTACTCCAAATCTACATTTTTGTAAAATATTGTCAAAAATAACTCATCGAGAAAACAAGGAAGGCTGCTTTCCCCAAATAATACTATGATAATGCGTCATCGTATTTTTCTTTTTTGAGGTAAATCTGCATTTTTGTTAAATATTGTCAAATATAGAAACACCCAAAATATCTCCCATTGGAACAAACAAGGAAGAAAGGTATAAAATCTTTTCAAGTATAGGGTGGTCCCGAAATGAAAAAGTTGCAAGAATCAGAATTATAGTAACTTTTTTAAGGCCCGTCCTAATCCAGTAGTCAACTCAGATACAAGATGACAAGATGTCTTATGTTCTAGTTGTTTTAAAAGAGAAAAGTGGCCTCTCTCGGGGAGGTCAAAGTTGTTCCCCTGAGGCCAAGTAGCTGAGCAGGGACATCAGCTTGGCTCAAAATGATTGAGTTTGCCATATCAGTAACAGACTAGTCAGACTTACTAAGTAGTCTGAGTAGTAAAGGAGGCAGAATTGTGTCTTCTATTTCTAGTTGTGCTTCTTCCACTGTTGTATGTCGAGGAGAGTTCAAGTCCGCCCCGGGCATCTAGTTTGCCAGGTGAGACTAAGTTCTCGCCATGAGACTTCCTAACTCTTCTTTTGCAAGCAACGTTGCTACTCTTGTCGCACTGGGAAAATACTAACGTGCCAACACTAGGAATTGCGAGCAGCCAAAAACTAACACTATACCAAGAATAATTAGGGACCCACCTATCCATATGGGTACTTACATTCTAACCTTTAAATCAACAATTTAGAGTGCATTGTTAACTGTAGGAACTAGGGTTGCAGAAATTAGAACGTTTTCATAATAAGGCCCACCCTAATTTACTGCTTATCAGTAACTGCTAAGAAGTCAATCTGATTTCAGGATCATAACCATACTATAGGGTGGGCTTAAAATGAAAAAAACAACAGTTGTGACAATCAGGTGGATTTCAAGGCCCACCCTAGCCAGTCAATCTGATTTCAATCTTAGAATGAGTGCAAAACGAGCGTTTTTTATGGCCTTGTACAAATTTTTCCTTGTATTGATTCTGAGTTCTGACTCAGACTCAGCAATTTTTCTGGTGACCTTTTGTCTCAGTTGCAAAAGCGATGAATAATCAATAGTCAGCATTCAATGAGTGAGTATCATAATTTTTTTAAAAGAAACCTGAAATCTGATGCATTTCAATAGAGACTTCAGCATTGGCATGTTTCCTCATGTACAGTAGTAGTAGTAGTATCTCCAATTATTTCACCATTATCATCAATCTCGCTGAGCCTCACAGTAGTATCTAATTACAAATCGTTTTCTGCTGCAAGGACTCAAGGAGAATAGACTCTGCAGCCGGGTTCCCCCATTTCAGCAAAGCAGCATTGGCCATCAACATATGGCGATGGCAAAGCCAGTAGCTGCACCATGCACTCAAGGACCGTAGCAGCCTTCTATCCAGTAGAGACTACAACTAGGGGAGTCGAGAAGCAAGCAAAATTAGGCCAATTTTTACTACAGGGTGTAAAAAAACTAGGCAGAGTAGCCAACACATGTCAATAATATATCTAAGGCCTAAAATATCAAATGTCAAGCTTTACAATCCTTTCGGAAAAATTGAGTTTTGACTTCTTTTAGGTCATGCAATGCTTCTTTGAAACCTTGATTTTCCTTACAATTTTATGATATAAAATGAGAAATAAAGTTTTTGCTGAAGTGTTTCAATTGCCGTAAAGAAGTCAAAAATCAACAGATTTTTTAACAGTTGATTTGAGGTGGTGAAGACTTGTTTTTTGATGTCTGGTCCTGTCTATGATATCACCAAGAAAAAGCTTTCTTTAAAGGTCATAATATTCGTTGGGACTGATTAGGTTGGTGCTTGCTTGCAATTGTGTTGCCAATTCATAAGTCAAGAGCATAGCTTCATTGCTGCTGCTGCTGAAAGTTGTGTCGTCTATGGTCATAGCTTGCAGCTCACGCAATCGGTGTGGTAACTGTCCTGGACTACTAGTCCACCAGCAAGTAGGGGAGGCATTCTAGAGTGGCCATGGAAAAAAGAGACAAGCTTTGAATGCCCTATAATTCAAAGCCACCCTAGTGCTTGAAAAGAGACTAGCTTGAGAAGGAGGAGGAGGAGGAGGGGTGTTATTTTTTGGCAAGTCGGTTCAGTTTGTCCCTCCGGTGAAGTAGTATCATGCCTTAGTTGACTTGATACCCCCTGTGGGCAGTGGTGCAGCTTTTTTAGCTAACGCGAAGGATGCTTCTAAGACTCAAGCAGCAAGCAACGCCGCTGCCTAGCAAGGCAGCGTTGATGCTCAACTGCTAGAGCTGCTGCTACGACTTGTTGTCAAGCTCGAGATGTTTGATGTGATGCCACTTCCAAGTCAAGAGTGGATACTGAAGCTCAAGGAGGCAGCACTGCTGCTGTAGCTCTGCTCTAGAAGCTCACAAACTTCGAGCTTGCAGGGCGCTCTTCATCTGTTCTTGGCAAAAATCCTGGCAAAAAAAATTCCGCAACGTATTTTGAAATTTTTTTACTTCTTTTCGTACTTTGAGGTATCATTTTCAGCAGGAAAAGAGAAAGAAGAGCGAAGAACAACCGGCGGCACAATCATCTCTAATCAAATTGTTCTTTTATCGGAATACGTATTTTGAAAATTGGCATTTTTAAATTCCTTTGACATAAAAATAATTGCCAACAGTCATCGCTCTTTTTAAAGTTTCATTTAACAGTTGATAATATCTAAACTAAACTGTAAAGAAATTACTTTAAAAAGAACGGTGACGGTAACGACTGATGGTGACTGTCGAAGAACATTGAAAAAATAAAAAAATGCCAATTTATCAAAATACGTATTCGGCTAAAAGAAAAATTTGATTAGAGATGATTGTGGCCCCGGTTGTTCTTCGCTCTTCTTTCTCTTTTCCTGCTGAAGATGATGCCTCAAAGTTCGCCAAGAAGGATGAAGAGTCGGAGAAGAAGAAGAAGAAGCATCAGTGCCGTCTTCGTCCGTCCGGGGTGATGTTTTGCAATGCAGCTCGTTCTAGCTGGCTTCGCCATCTATCTTTCCAGCTCTATAGTTATGATGATGGCAAGCTAGGCAGCAGAATGCTTCAGCTTCATCGTAGTCGGGAAGAGATGACTAAATTGAGTGGTTTCGCTTCCCCCTGCCCTGCTGCCTCAGCTTCACCACTATCATCTCCAGGGCATTTGCATGCCAACCTCATGTCCATGATGCCAACTACCGACCATACAAGAAAGTACATACCAGGCTATGTTTAGACACAATTTTATCCTACTGTACCATGCTAAGCATTTTCCGACAAACAGAATTTAAATTTCTAAGCTTTCCAAAGTCAAAATTTCCTTACGTTTTCATTTGCTGAGTAAAAATTATTTCTAAGCTTTCTTATATCCTTAAAGATTTTTCCAACTTCTTTTATACAGTTTTCAAAATATAAATTGCTTACAGTTGAAAAGAAAAGCAAATTATTATTTTTTCAATCAAGTATGTACGGTTATTAGTAATGGAAAACCACATCAGCTGTCAGTTTTTCCGCTTACTTTTCTATTGATTGACTGCTTTGAAATAGTCGAGACAAAATATATCGCTCCACCATTTTTCACCCGTTAACAAGACAAATGGCATCGTACTTGAGCCAAATAAATCATGGTAATGATAATAGCAGGCCTAAAGTGTGAATTATGTACTGTTCTATTGTTTTTTTCCCTCTGCTTCAAAAGGGTTGTTGGAAGTAGCGGAGTCCATCCATTAAAGCTTAGTTAGTCATTAGCGGATGAGAAATACTCGCTTTGCCTCCTCTCAAGTCGTAGCTGCATTGTCTCTTCTTTTTTTTGCTTAATGATATTATCGGTGGCAACGGGTTTTCAGTCTTGTTTCAGCGACAGAGTACTGGCTTTACAACGTTGCACAGTAGGCAAAAAATCAACTAAAAATTATCCTTTTATATTTCTCTCTAAATACAAATATTATAGATTTCCTTACAGATTAATTTGCTGAGTAAAAATTATTTCTAAGCTTTTATGAATCCTTAAATTTTTTTTTAACTTCTTTTATACAGTTTTCTTTTCTCAGATTGCTTACAGTTGAAAAGAAAAGCAAATATTTTTTAAGGGGTTCAAGTTCGGTTTAGAGTTCAGTTTCGAGTTCGAGTTGAATTTCAATTTCAATTTCAAGTTGGATTTCAAGTTCAAATTTCGGTCCTTCAATATAGGCATGAGATACTCGCACAATAATCGAGGATGACGGATTTTGAGGTGATTTTTGCTCAGTGTGATGCCTCAGTCACAGCAATAAAGTGGAGGAGGGAAGGAGGCTCTTTTGATGGCCTGATGCATGGTTTGCGATAAACATGCAAAGGAAGAGTTCATTCTTTCCACTGGTACTACTGTACGATAGAGGCAGACAACCACGACCACCGTGGCATTGTGATGCCAACCGCGAGGATCATATGACTGAGCTCGACCATGAAGTAGTAAAGGGGCTTTGTGATCGTATGAACACAATCTACGAAATCTACAAAAAAAAAAAGATATCGTAACGAGCGAAGCGAGTTACCTAATAAATTATGTGTCTTGAAAGTTGAATTTGAATTTTCGCGCCAAAAATAACTGTAATTCCGGAAAGTAGTTCTAGTGCTCAGTTAGGTTAATTGAAGTTTGGTTAGGTTAGGTAAGTGACTTCCCGCGAGTTTTAGCGCAAAAATTCAAACTTGAGGTAGCTTTTGAAAATTATTTGAATTTTCGCGGCAAAATACAGATTTTCTAAACTGTATTTTGTCAGTTGCGTCAAAGTGATCACACGAGTGAATATTCGTGGTGAATGAGTAGATGAGATGCTTGCGTCTTCCCACAAAACGACGACCGAACCTACTGTTCTTTAGCTCGGTGGTGGTAAGGTAAAGAAGAAGCAGAAGTGTAATTATGTTAATCTCTAAGTAACTGAGGTGCTAAGGAAGTCAGTCTCCGCTTCTTCAGCTTCTTCTTCAGCAGTAGCGAAAAAAAATCTAGACCAATCCTTTATACTTGCTCCCACGATTTGCGCGAGACTTGATTGCAGACTGGCTTCATACGCGTAATCACGCCACCAACATGATGATCATCATGACTGCTCTTCCAACCTAACTTCTAACCTCATACTGTTCAACTTTCAAAATTCCGCTACTACTTCTTCAGAATAGAAATAATTGAAAATTATGCATGAAGAAAGCTGCTTTGTTGTTGACTTTGAAAACTTGTTGTTCATCTACCCAAAAGCTTTTCAAATATGATTTCAAGAGCTTCATTAACTTGATGAAAGCTGCTGAAAAAAACAACAACAGAAAATGTAGTTTGTGACCTTTGTCTGTTTATCATGGGTTTACCCCATAATAACTTGACATTCGAATCTCCAAAGTTGCATAAAGTGTAGCTTTCCAACTTTGGACACCTAAGTCAAAAAGAAAATTTTTCTTTTTTTTAATCTATGATTTTAATCATTGATGTTCATTTAGTATGGGGTATTATGTACCCATACTAATTTGACATATTATAGAATACTTTTTTTGGTAAAAGTCGCTTGAATCCTGCCCTGGAGGTTTTTATTGGTGGGACCCTCCGCATGTTTGCGTGCGTGTAATGTTTGAGTTTGCATGAGGATTGAGCATTAGATCTAGGAGGAACGACGACTTTGTCGACTACTGTACATAGAGTATGGGGTCCCTTTCGTCGCCTCTTCCTCTTGAAGTACCCCTTTGTGCACTCTGTAGGCTCAGCTAGCACTACAGATGACTTTGGCATTGCGGTTTTTCCGCCAAACAATGAGCCAACAAGGAACTTTATTGAAGGAACGTGGGCCGCCGCTTCCAACTTGTCTTCCGTCATCGTGGCTTAGAACTTCAAGAACCACTTGATAGATGCAAGCCGAAAAAAACCACCGGCACCTCCACTACTGACTGCTTGACTCCTACACACCAATGCTGCTGAGAGTAATTAGCGCTACTTTTCTACTACAGACTCCTAACCTTCAAGTCTAGTGTCGTTCTTTATCATTAACGATTCAATCAGTTACGTATCGATTATAGTTTCACATAAAAATCATCGTGGATTTTGCTTAATTTCTTGAGTTAGTTTAGTGTTTAACCCTTCTAATTGTGACAATGACATCCGTAATAAACCTTCTAAAACGTGACATTTTGAAAAAGACAGAAATATGAGTAGAAATTAGATCAGTCTGTTTGACATACCTGTACTACTTTGACATTAAGATTAAATGTACTACTTTGACATACATGTATTACTTTGACACAAATGTACTACTTTGACATACATGTACTACTTTAACATAAATGTACTACTTTGACAAAAGATTAAATGTACTACTTTGACATACATGTATTACTTTGACATATATGTACTACTTTGACATACATGTACTACTTTGACATAAATGTACTACTTTGACATAAATGTACTACTTTGACATAAATGTACTGCTTTGACATACATGTATCACGTTGTCAAGGTATACCAAGGCATATGTATCCATCCGGTATACCCATACTAAACGTACATCAATGAATAAAAGGTATAGATTCCCTATAAAATAGATTCAAAAACTAAGTTTTTTTGAAAAATTGCCAGCTGTAATATTTTTTGGTATCGCAGCAGCACTGGCAAAAGGTTTCTTTCCCTCAGAGCAGAAAAGATTAATCGGTCTGTAATGATTGGCCTTAAAAAGGCGGTCAGGAGGAAACGATTTTTCTCACATGGCTTTACTACTATGCCATCTAGCAAAGTTTTTCCAAAGAGGAAGTAGATTAATAGGCATAACCTATCGGTAATCATGCTTTAGATGACAACCCTTTTGCTGTTGCTGCTGCTGCTGTTGTTGTTGTTGCGTGTAACACGAACAGAATCATGTGCGTGATACGAAGTGACTTGACTGACGGACGGACGGACGACGGACGAAGAGCTCTGAGCTGCTGAAGCAGCAGCAGCAGCAGCAGCAAAAAATTACCTGCGAGCGAGTAGGCTGAGCTGCTCACATAGACTCTGTTGTTTTCATGCATGCTTCGCCTTTTTTTATAGAGCAAAAGGGGGTGGTGGTAGACTTGTACTAGTACTTTGGCTGTGATATAGTAATGACTGAGAGCCACCATCATCCAATGACATACTTCAACCTTATGAAGTCTTCGTGAGACGACTTGGCCTCCAGGCATCCTAGCAACCACCTAATCTCACTTTTACAGTTTATATCAACTGGATTTACCATCTAAAACATCAATGAGCTAAGTTTTTCGAGCGAAGCGAGGAAAAGCTAAGCGAAACTTATCTAGAAAATCACAGTGTCAAAGTAGTACATGTATGTCAAATTAGTATATGTATGTCAGTCAACGTAGTGCATTCATGTCAAATTAGTATAGGGATTGTCAAAGTAGTATTGGTATTGTCCAAGATGTGAGGGTTTTGTTGAAGTAGTTTAGGTATGTCAAAGTAAAAGAGGCATGTCAAATTATCACGGGTATGTCAAGGTATTACAGGTATGTCAAAGTACTACTGGTATTTTATGGAACTTTATCGTAAATAATCAAGGAATTGTCGCTCTGAGTAGTAAAGTAAACGCCATCTAACCATTGCTGTCTGAAAAGGGAGATTTTCAGAAAAAATCAATGTCAGTGTCAGTTCTCTGCTGAGAGACAACACAGCGAAATCACAGTAGCATAGCAATGGCACAGTGGTTGGTAGATGGCGTAGTCATTTTTTGCACATAGAATCAGACAGAGAGAGACACACACGGACATACAAAGCTTGGTGGCAGCTGACAATTGCTCAATAGAGTTGCACCGAAAATGATGAAGCTCAACCCAAAAATAGCTTTATTGGCATGCATGACTTCATGCAACATTGCATGAGTAACACTTTAGAAGTTCTGCTGCTCTCATCAATTTCTCAATTTTGAAACTGAGAAGAAGAATTTAGAATTTAGAATATCATCATCGGATGATCTCTACTAGTCTTTTGTCATGCACTGGGTTTTCTACCCCCTCCTCCTCCTCCTCTTCTAGTCTTATGTATGGATGTCCGCGTAATTTTGTATACAAATTATGCATAATAAAAGCCGGCGCAGTAGCATTGGCGGCAGCTAGCGACGATAGTACAAGCGACCATAGAGAATCATTATAGCTCCTATACATTCAGCATATAGCTTTAACGTCATCAAAGCCTCGGGTTTTACGATACGAGAATAAATTCCCTACTTTGACCAAAATCAACGTATCCTGGAGTCCTTCTTTTCAAATGGACGAATTATTTTAGTTTCTCAGTTTTTCAATTACTCATTTTCTCAATTACTCAATTATCCAGTTTCTCAGTTACTCATTTTCTCAGTTACTCATTTTCTCAGTTACTCATTTTCTCAGTTACTCATTTTCTCAGTTACTCATTTTCTCAGTTACTCATTTTCTCAGTTACTCATTTTCTCAGTTACTCATTTTCTCAGTTACTCATTTTCTCAGTTACTCATTTTCTCAGTTACTCATTTTCTCAGTTACTCATTTTCTCAGTTACTCATTTTCTCAGTTACTCATTTTCTCAGTTACTCATTTTCTCAGTTACTCATTTTCTCAGTTACTCATTTTCTCAGTTACTCATTTTCTCAGTTACTCATTTTCTCAGTTACTCATTTTCTCAGTTACTCATTTTCTCAGTTACTCATTTTCTCAGTTACTCATTTTCTCAGTTACTCATTTTCTCAGTTACTCATTTTCTCAGTTACTCATTTTCTCAGTTACTCATTTTCTCAGTTACTCATTTTCTCAGTTACTCATTTTCTCAGTTACTCATTTTCTCAGTTACTCATTTTCTCAGTTACTCATTTTCTCAGTTACTCATTTTCTCAGTTACTCATTTTCTCAGTTACTCA
>LT728004.1:174631-188491 GCA_900157175.1 Oithona nana
AACTGAGTAATTGAGAAACTGAGTAATTGAGTAACTGAGTAACTGAGTAACTGAGAAACTGAGTAACTGAGAAACTGAGACACTGAGTAGCTGAGTAACTGAGACACTGAGAAACTGAGAAACTGAGTAGCTGAGTTAAGTAACTGATAAATTAAGTAATTCAGGAACTGAGTAATTGAGTAACAGAGTAATTGAGAAACTGAGAAATTGAGCTTTTTTGACCACGTGAGGATTGTTAGAGAAAATCTTAAAAATGATTGCGTGTTGATTTGCCATGATTTATTGACGTTAGAATTGCAAAAGTCAAGTAAAAGTAAGCAGAAAACTCATTACATTTTTCCTACCTTTACTGATGTCTGTCAATGGCTTCGCTGTTATGTGACAAGCCTCAGACTGTTCTACCAGACTTCATGCCAACTGCAGCGGAGTTCAGAATTTTGCAATGCACATTTCTGCATTTTTACAATCATCATCAGCGATGGTTTCCAATACAGTTTGGCAGATTTTTTTGATAGATTCAATCAGGAAAAATTGCTAAATCATCCCCACAACTTTAGCAACTTTGTACACTAGATGGCGTTTTATCCTACCAAAATAATCGTGAAACTTTGTTTACATTTAAAAACTCCTTTCCTTTTGACATTTTTTTTTTCAAAAAAAGGTTAAGATTCCAATTTGAGCCTTTTTTTTATCTTTTTAAACGCCATCTAGCGGCAAGTTGATTTTTCCCCATATGTATGTAAGAAAAAAATCGTAAAAAAGAAAGCTTAAAAACGATTATTATGCACTAGTTGCAACAACCCTCGCGTTTTCAAGTGAAAAATGGAAGTGACTAACATCAATTGCAGCTTGTTAAAAAGGCAAATTATCTTGAAAAGATTGTTTCAAGCTTTCTTATTCTCAGCATGAGTTAGTCGTTAAGTGATCCATGAAGCGTAAGACAAGATAAGTTGTGGAGGATGTCAATAGGTTATTAGAGCTTAGAGACCACTTTTCCAACTTCTTTCTTCCAGGTGCAATGCATAGAACTCAGCACACTATGTTAAAACTCCAATTTTTTGTCCAAAAAGTAGAATTCAACCCACCCAAATCTGTAAAAAGTAAGTCACCCTAAAAAGCGTTTTTTCAATATTTTTGACCAAAAATGTTACTTTTTTCAATTGAATGCATTTTTGGACAAAAAGTGGACTTTTGGAACAGTGTGCTGAGAAAACTGAGAAAAGAATTAGAAGGCTTACGAATGTCACTTGCCCTAGACTGTCAAAGTTAAAAGAGGCAAAAAGAAAGGGGAGGAAGAAGCGAAAGATACTTTGAGAAGACTTGCACACTGTTTAGAAATCAAATTATAGTCTCAATAGTAATTTTTTGGAAGATGTAAAAAACATGTTGCCTTCATTGGGATTCGAACCTAGGACCTTCAGATCTAAATTAGTGACCTGGTTTCGAACCCAGGACCTTCAGGTCAAAAGTTTGGATTTGCCTGGATTCGAACCCATGACCTCCAGTATCTAAAGTAATGGATTCGCTTGAATTCGAACCCAGGATTTCCAGCTCAAACCTAGTGATTGCATCTGGATTCGAACCCAGAACCTGTAGATCAAATTCCGTTTTGGTCAACATTTTCTAATTTTTGTCTGAATTTTTTTGCTTTTCTGGTAAAATGAGACTATTTGCCAATTTCTAACCACTGTGCTACTGAGAGTAGAAAAAGAACTTTTATGAGGCTGTTCAAGGTGTTTTCAAAAATGCACATCTACACCTCGGAAACTCTCGAAACTAATGCATTTGATTCTTTCGTAGAGTCTTGTCTTTTCAAAAAGTCCAAAACTCTATCAAAATTGACGAAAAACAATTCAAGTGTAAATCAAAAGACGAATGTGCATAGACATGGAAAATTACCAGCCATTAAAAAAGTCTAGATTTTCTGAAGGTAGGAAGCAGAGACAACTTCAAAGTTGCCGAGAAAACGACCGAGTTTAAGCGAAAATCTGCTAGTGTGAAAAAAGAGGTGTTGCAGGAAAAGAAGCAACTGTTGCCATAAAAAGCGAGACTTCTAGCGGGAAGGGAAGAAGAGACAAGTCGAGACATAAAACAAAATGTAATTGTTTGCAGTTGCATTAATGAAAAGAATGCACAGAGCAGCGGAGCTCTTCATTAACACCAACACAGGCAAAAAATGAATGAAGCTCGATTTTAATCTCAATCTTATTGTTTCAAATTCAGTCTCAAGATAGTTTCTACACAATTAAGTATGACCAATCTGCTTAAAAAATCACATTAATACAGGCCTGAGATAATCAAAACAAAGCTCAGTTACCAGGAGGTCCCGGGTTCGAATCCAAGCGAATCCTACTTTTGAGGCTGGATGTCTTGAGTTCGAAACCAGATGAATCCATTATTTTTTAGGCTGGAGGTCATGGGTTCGAACCCAAGTAAGTCCACTACTTTTGAGCTTTGGGACCTGGGTTCAAATCCAGGCTACAACTTTTATGTTGAAGTTCAGACAAAATTCACTATTTGTTCTCAGTTTAATTCGTAAACAAGTCGATGTAACAAGGCCTGACTTAATCTTTAAACTATTTTGGGGGTCCTTTGAAGTTCCTGAGGTCCTCAATTTTCACCTACCCTCAAGAAATCTCTATTGACACCAAGTTTTTTCCCCAATTTTTTGGCGAAGTTAGAAATGTTCTTCTGGTCGTTTTTTAACTGCATTTCTTCGTTTTTACGATGGTGACAAGCTTTCTAAAGCTTTTTAGTAGACGAACTTCAACGGCATCTAGCCCAGTAGCGGTGAGCTTTTTGAGTCTTCAAAGGCGCATTAATTTCTACGTCGTGAAACGTATAGTGTCTTGCATGGCTGCTAACGCTTTAATGCCCATCATCCGTGGCGAGTAATAAACAGGTCACATTATAATGAAAATATGGCCACCATTTGCTGAGAAGCTGAGAGTAGCAGGTCACACTGTACCAAAAGTCCATATTCTGTCCAAAAAGCCCAAAAGTCGTTTTTGTGCCATCTATTTTTGTAGAATTGTGTACCTTCTTTACAGTTGTATACCTTGTGTACCCTCGTGTACCTTGTGTACATTCGTGTACCTTTGTGTACCATCGTGTACTTTCATGTACCTTTTTGTACCTTTTCTACTTTTTTGTACCTTTTTGTACTTTTTGTACCTTTTTGTACCCTAATGTACACTAATGTACCTTAATGTAGTACGTTTTGTACCTTTCTGTATCGCATCGTTTTGTACCTTTTTATACCTTATTGAACCTTTTGTACCTTTTTGTACATTTTTGTATCTTTTTGTACCTTTTTGTATCTTTTTGTATCTTGTAACTTTTGTACCTGCTTAAAAAATGAAAAAAGATGATTTTGACTGAATGTCAAAGCATTGGCGGAGGAGCATCAGTGGCTACTGAAAACGTTTGTGCGTTGAGTGACGCGTGTGTCTGGCATGTTTGCACTTTAGCAAGTTTTCCAAGATTGCATTTGTGAGGAGCAGCAGCCCTGGCGGCTCGTGGACCCAACGCTACTACCGGGTGGGAATTTACAGTGGATTTCCTTATTGAAAATTAAAGCACAAAGAATGTATGAAATTGTGATACTCAATACAGGATTCGGGGAATTTGAATTTTCCCGCACTTTTTCTCCTCTGCTCTTGCCTGACAAATATTCAAATTGCGGAAATTTCAAATTCCCAAAAATGCGGGAAATTTAAATTCCCAAAATGTAAAAAAGTGCGGGAAAATTCAAATTCATTTGTGCCTTTTTGTACCTCTTTTGTACCTCTGTTGTACCTCTTTTGAACCTCTTTTGTACCTCTTCTGTACCTTTTTATATAGTTGTGTAACTGGTGTACATACCTTCGTGTACCTTGTGTACCTTTTTATACCTTATTGTACCTTTTTGTACTTTTTTGTACTTTTTCAAAGTAGATGTCAAAATCTACTTTTTGGACAAAAATTTGACTTTTAACTCATTGTGTTTAAAGCAGCGATCATTAAGAAAGAAGCATTTTTAGTGGAACATCATCATAGTTGACCCTTCACAGGAGTAGCATTGTAATTGATGCTATCCGTTGCCCATAGCATCCAACTCTCCACTCGCTATGACAACGAAGTTGAGTATGCCAAACATCTAGTAAATAATCCTCGATGTCGGACACGAGCGCTGCTTGAGCTGCGAAGGAAAATGAAATATTGCCAGTCGACAGGAATCTCGGCTTCTAATACTTGTGTCGCCTTGGACATCTTAGTGAAAAATCACTATAGAATTCCCTATTACACAGTGGACCAAAAAGGCGTTAAAAGTCTCACTTGGTTTAGCAGGCCTTGTTATATTGGTTTGTTTATAATTGACAAAGAGAAAAATAGTCGATTGGTCGGGGTTCGAACCCGCGACCTCTAGTTCAAAAGTTCGAACCCGTAATCTCCAGCCTCAAAAAATAGTGGACTTAGTTGGGATTCGAACCCGGGACCTTCAGCAAAAAAGTAGTTGTCACAGTTGGGATTCGAATCCAGGACCTCCAATTCAAAAGTAGTGGAATTCATCTGGATTCGAACCTAGGACTTTTAGCTCAAAGGTAGTGAATTCACTTGGATTTGAACCCAGGACCTCATGCTCAAAAATAGTGATTTCACCTGGATTCGAACCCACAACCTCCAGTTTAAGTAAAGAAGTATTGCACTAGCCATGATTATTGATGAGTCTCAGCAAACACAATCATTTGCGGTATGTCGCGCAACCCATTCATTTTGTCTTCTCTCATTCTCGAAGCTTAAATTCCTGGACTGATCTAATGCTTCGACAGTCCACTTCAAAAGTCTACTAGGGCAGTAAAGAAAGAAAGCTGTTTCTTGTGCTTTTCACCCAATGATGGAGTACCTCCACTTGCATCACACTTTTTTATACTCTCAGCTTCGTTCTTCAGAAGATTCTGCTCAGTAGTACGCAACATTGCACTTGGGGCTGGCTGTATGCCAGACATCAGGCAAGGGATGAAGATGAACAAGTACAAAAAAGGCAGAAAAGAAGCACTAAGCGACACTTCAAGAGTGTAGGGTGACTCGCTTTTTTCAGATCAAGCTGCAGACTTGACATTAGAATCAAGATTGAATACTGAACAATGTTTACTAAAACCATTTTTCGATTCTACAAATAGCTAAGGCTCCTGACCTAGTTACCGGGAGGTCCCGGGTTCGAATCCAGCCAGATCCATAATATAGATTATAATTGTGCCTTAACTATGCTTCAAATCAAAAAATGGTTTTAGTAAACTTTGTTCAGTAACCAATGACGCATCGGATGTCAAGTCTGTAGCTTGATCTGAAAAACTTGACTCACCCTACTCAAGAGTCCCAAGTGTCAACTCTTTATTCACGCCCACAGATAAAAAGATAAAACTTCAAAATTGACTGGAAAAATTCGGAGAAAGATAGGATAGGATTTTTAATCAGTTTGAAGATTCTTCATGCTTGTAATGTACAAGTAGTGTGTAAAGAAGGTTTTTTGCTACCTTATGGGTGTGTAAGAGTTGACAGGTCGAGGTAAAGGATCGAGCAGAACGAACTCAAGACCTTGACGACAATAATGAGCGTCTCTATCCGATTCGCATTTTTCAACTCAAGTTGTTGTTGGGCATTGAATTCCAAAGCTCTGAAGTAAGGTTAGCTAATGAAAAGAAAGTTGATTGTACTTAGTGTAATACCGAAAATACAGTCATCATCAAAGTATTCGTGCCTGAGGTGATCTTTAAGATACCACTAGCACTCTAGTTCATGATCCTTCTCATTTCCGTCACAATAAACATCCAATGCTTTCAACCTAAATCATGGACAAAAAAGTAGAATAAAAAGAGGAGCTCAAGCTCCGTAGCAAAAGTGAAAAATGAAACGTTGCTCGATAATTCGTGTTGTGAAACTTGAGCTCGCCACTTTTTCCCAGCCTTGGATCATCACAGTGTATGTAGGTAAAATGCCAACAAATAACTTTTGTAGTAGAGCGAGCGAAGCGAGCTAAATGCAACTTTTTAGGACCCACCTTATCGTGACATTTTGTAAGACCCTTCATAAGTTTTACTTTTTTTACCCTATCTTATTTTGACAGTAAGTAAATATCTTTAGCTCGCTTCGCTCACAATAATTCAAGTGTTTTGCTACATAATTGTACGAGCGAAGCGAGCTAAGTAACATTTTACAGTCATCAATGTACCTACACATTTTGTAAGACCCTTCATATTTCGGACAAATTTCACCCCTTCTTATTGTGACATTTAAAACCAAAAATCATGAGACTTTTTTGTGGGATTTTTCAACACTGTGTAATTCATGTTCATGAGGGCTGCATACCTAGGTAAACTATGCAGCTTTGCTCGTAATCCTTTGAGACTAAAGAAGAAGGTAACTCCTCCGCTTTGCGCGTTTCTGCTTTACTCTATGCGAATAATCATCTAATAAAACACACTAAGGAGCTTAAGGCAACGAGGCAGCTAATTGGTTGTGAATCTTATTTTTAAAAGAAAGTCAGAAGCTACTTCTAGGGAGTCGGAGGAACAGAAAAAAAACTATGTGATAGCAGGAAACAGGTGCTGTCTAAAGACTAGCCGCTGAAGCTTCTTCTTCAGTTCTGTGACTACTGACTCTAAAGTTGAGACTAAGCCCTAGAGCTCTATATAAGACTACTGTAATGTAACTATAGAAAGTAAGTGGATATTATCCACGGATTTACAAAATGATCAAAAAATGAATCTTTTTTATACTTATCTTTCAATGATCAGTTAATGTGGAGTCAAAACAAGTGTACTATAATAGACTAAAAATGTAGGTCAACAGACATCAGTCTATCATGGAAAATCATAATACAGGGTGCAACATAAATAATGGTCCAGCTTAAGTAACTTACTACGGTGTACCGGACCGTTATTTATGTTGCACCCTGTAGACAGGGTTGAGAAATTGCTTTCCTTAAAAGGAAAGTTTCATGATTTTTGGCGAGCGAAGCGAGTCCAAAAAGAGTTGGTAAAAATGTCCTGATAATGAAGAGTCAAAGAAAATGTCATGCTTTATAGTCTTAAAAAAGAAAATCGGTAAAATCTTCAATATCGAGATGAATATCTGATTTATCAAACCGATTGGCGTCACCATTAACAGTAAACACCTCAAAATAGATCTCATGAAGTCCTGACATTTCAAAGTGATTTTGTTCTGGTGGTTAGGCCAAAGGGAAGTGAGGAGCAAAGGCGGGCGGCAAAGGATTTTTATCATCTATCTATGGGTGAAAAATTCCTTGTGTGCCATCATCCTTCCGGCAATTTTGCGGGCACAGATGATGATGAACCCCTTCTAGTAGGTCATTATAAACTGCTTAGCCGAGAAACATCAATCTTACCGCGCAGCGCTGCTTCTCGAGCTAAAGCTAGCTGCCGCTTTTACTAAACCTCTTCGTTCTATTCTCGCCATTTTTTCACTTCTTACAGGGTGGCACAACAAGATTTGCCACATGTCCATTTGATTTCGAATTTTTGATTTTGTTGACGAAAAAAATTCACCTTTTTTTCTCATCTTTAGAAAATGCAGGAAAATTGGCGATGCGGTTTCCTGATTTGATTTCATGTCTAGGAAAATTGTAACTGAGTTTTGCAGATTTTAGTTCTAAAGATAGGAATGGGTCAAAAATCAGTGGCAACTTTTCTAGGTAGGAAATCAAATCAGGAAAACGCATCGCCAATTTTCCTGCATTTTTTAAAGATGAGAAAAAAAGGTAAATTACATACGAAAATACACGTTGCTAATTTCGTATTTTATAACTTTTTAGGGTTCAATTCCCTGTTAATGTAAAGAAAATAAAACGTTTCGTTCCCTCGGCCCTTTGGGCCTCGCTCACTTAAGATAATCCAAAACTTATTCGCCACCCTGTATTCTCGCCATTTTTTACTTCAAGAGACCTGATTCCATATTCGAAAATGTGCACACAGAGAATGCGTTCAGCTCTGGATGGCTTCTCAGTTTCTTCTCAGTGATGCAGGATGTTCAACACCCAAAGAAACACATGCTTCGTCCCAAGTCTATTCGCTCAATCATCTGTAGAAAAAGAAGCAGATTTTCCTGCAGCTTTGCTTCCAGCTTAGAGCTCAAAAAATGACTAAGATTACGATTGCAATGACGACAATTCTAGCCTCAAAATATGAAAGAAAATAGAACAAATATAAGATTATTTCCTTCATAAGATGGTCTATTCATACTTTGTGTCCTTTTCCTGGTTAAATGACGCCATCTAAGCTCAAATATCAAAGGTACATTCATTGGTGACGTAGGGATATAAATCTGAAAATATCGACCCACCCTACAGGACAACTTTGCAGATTTGTCCTCGCTTTGCTCGTTGGTAATGAGCGGATTTTAAAAGGGTTAAATCATGTCCTTTTCCCAGTCTTGTCAGGTGGAAACTGATTGTGAGGGCGGCATGAGAAGTGATGCTGGAAGGAGTGTAGGAGGGTTGGGAAGGTCGTGATCTAGGGAGGAGTTCTCAAAAGAACAAGTTCATCTAGACTCAGCTCTTAAGAAGCACTGGGTGACCCTGCAAAATCATCTTAGCAATAATCATTGTCTTCTTATTTTGCATAAGTCACCATAGTCTTGCAAAAAGTCTAAAAGCTTTAGACATCATAAGTTACCAAATCGGGTTTTTGTTCAAAAAAGTGTGACTAATGTGACACATGGTATAAAGATCACTAATCAAGAGTTAAATGGGGCAAAGCAATATTGAAGGTCATTTAGATTAAAGCTGAAAATGGATTGAGAGCAATTCTTCAAGTTGAAGGAGTATCAGAATATCTAAGAAACGTACAGGCACCAATATTTTCGAAAATATAGATTGTCAAGATAGTATGGGGTAAATTACTCAGAAACAGTACCTGGCTTGTACAATAATTTTGAAGGTTGTACCTGTAGGGAAATGAGGTACCTTGACAATAACATATCTGAGCCTCTAATATACATACAGGTCCGATTTTTCCAAAATATAGGATGTCCAGGTAATATGGGGTAAATTACTCAAAAGCAGTACCAGGCTTGCACAAAAATTAATTTGGTCGGACCTGTATGGAAATAAGATACCTTGATGACAATAGCATCATATGTGACCAACTGTGGAACATCAGAGTCTGGTAGCATCTGGGATTCAAGAGTTGCTGCTGTTCTGAAATTTCTACCCTTCCATTCCGTTTCGCTCAATCCCCTTCTTCTATCCTAACCCAATGCATTTTCGACTTGTTTCTCCCACTTCGCTTCTTGCAAATTCTCCTCATGTGCAATCTCAAAACAGTGTTAGCAGTGGCGTCGGCGGTGGTGGTAAAGTCAGTGTGCATGTGTGCCGCTTCTGATGCTGCTGCTGCTGCCTTTTGTAGCTTGGCATTACTAAGCAGCAGCACGTGCTAAAGCTTACAGATCATGGCTCTTCGAGGCTGCTGCAGAAATCAAGTACCTAATAAACGGACATAAAACTCTGCTCAGATATTGTTGTAGACATAATTCAGAAATTCCACATTTATTCATTTCGAGTGGAGCAAACGAGGTTCGAGCGTAGCGAGATTCGAGTATTGGACGCTAAGTTATGCTATGTAACGCTAACTAACGCTGAATAACGCAATATAACGCAAGGTAACGCATCGTAACACAAGATAACGCAACATAACGCAACGTAGCACAACGTAACGCAACATAACGCAACGTAATGCAACGTAACGTAATGTATTGCAATGTTACACTAAATAACTCTATGTAACGCTAAGTAAGGCTAAATAACGCAACGTAACGCTAAATAACGCAACATAACGCTTTGTAACGCTACTACGTAAAACACTATGTAACCTAACTTTACATATTTCTACGTTGCGTTATGAAGTGTTATGTAGCGGTACGTAACTACGTAGCTTAATTTAGCGTTACATAGCGTTAAATAGCGTTACGTAGCGTAAATTAGCGTCCACCACTCAATTTTTGCTTTACTCGAACTTCGTTTGCTCCACTAAAGAAATGAATAAATGAATGATTAGTCCTTGTCCTTTAAGGTCAATATTTCTTGTTTTGCTTCAATAGACAATTCATGATTTTCCAGCTTACGATGCAAAATCCATGAATGGAGAAAAATCATTAACAAAAAAACGAAGAAGATGATACCCAATTATTTATTTTTCCATTTGCTTAGTGTGTGATGCTGTTGCACCTGTTAATGAATTACTTTGCAAGAATGGACTTAGAAAGCTTCTAAGCTTCGGCGGATGACGAGGTTGTAGAAGTAGCATCAGCAGAGGCAGATGCCGCTAGTAAAAATCTCTTAGTGATTCTCCGGTGGGGAAATGCGCGACACTTCTGCTTGCGTTGCTTCTCGCTTTGCTACTCTCGGGTAGCGCATGACGTCTACAACTTGTAGATAAAGAAGTAAAAGCCGTCGTAAGAGCAGCAGTTGAACTCTAAAGTCTCGAGAGAGCAGAACATCACTTCTTCAAAAGTTAAAACTTGTGGAAGACTTGAGACTACTGCATTGAAGTCTCCATTGATTCTGTCTGTCTGTTCAGTTCTCATCGTTTGCTCTATCGCCATAGAACGACATTTTTCAAAGCACATGTGGACTCGCATCAGTTTGCATACATCAATCAACAAAGTGTATATCTAGTTTTCAAACAAGCTGAAAATCAATGTAAGTTATAGAAAAAATTAGGTTAGATGGCGTTTATGTATTGAAACTTAATGTCGGACTACAGTGTCGGAATTTGCCGGTATCTTTAAAAATCAAAGCACCGAGTTCAATTATTTTTGAAATTGCGGTAAGATGTCGTTTAGTACATGAAAATTTGGTGAAACTCAAACAGGCCCAAGTTCTGCCCAGCCCACCCAGCCCAAAACCCTTCGGTATTTCATATCACTAGGATCAACCCAAATAATCGCCGAAAATATTTAAGAAATCGGCGATTTTCAGATTTGCCATTACGAGCAGTTCTTACAAGTAATTTCTGTTAAAAACCGGCACTAATCTCCATTCTTGTCTAATTTTTCAGGACTATGAACCTCTTGGACTCCTCCTCGTTGATCAACTCGACGTCTGTCACCTCCAAGGACCTCGGCCTCTACCCCTCGACATCAAAATGAACCCCACCGGTGACACACCGGTCACCTCGCAAGGGTTGCCCATGCCGCCCATCGACGACAACAGTAGCGGCCACAGTCCCGGCCAAGGTAGCGGAGGCGGGGGTAGCTACCCCTACCCCGCTACCTCCTTCCCGCAGGGGTACTATACCAACGCCAATACCTACGCCTCGGACTCCTTCAGCAGCGCTCAGGTTGCGGGTAGCACTACCAAATACTACCCCACGGGGTACCCATACCCCAACCCGGCTGGGGTGGTGGGGGTCAACAACGGTCCCCCCGATGACCCCTTTCCCAACAACGGTCGTGATCTCAATTATTATGGCTACAATAACGGGTTCGGGAATAATGGCGGTGGCGGCGATGGCGGCACTTCAAGCGGCTTTTTCGCCAGCTCTTCCACCTCTTCCTCTCAACCCAACTTAAATCCCGGCGACAACAACAACAAATTGAGTGATAGTTCAGTTGCATCTGAAATCAGTACTTTCGGTGATACGAAGGTGCAGGTCAAGTTGGAAAGCAGTTCTGATCCTGGAATTATCAGTGAAAGCAGCAAGACGAATCTTCTACTATCTCCCCATCCTCAACTACCCAAAAGTGATACTACGGATAATAGTGACAATCAAGTTGACATAACAAGATCTCATGAAGACATTGATGATACCTTGAACAAACACATGAAACATAGCAATTCTTCGCCCAATTCCTTGTCTCAGCAGGGATTGAAACGGAGCCTCAGTCCATCATCAGGTGTACCAGAAGCCCCTCCAAATTCCGATTCAAATCCTAACTTTGAAGCAGCTCAGAATACCATGTCAGCATTGGGATCATCCGAGGAGTATATGAGACAACAACAAATGTTAGGACCCGACGGTAAGCACAACAAATCAGGATTATTTACTATAGTAGATAGACATACACACTGGAACAAAAGTCAATCTACCAAACCACTAATTTGAATTTTTGCGCTAAAAACACGCTGGTATAAAGAGTAAAATCAATGAAACACTTGATTTTTGGCGGGAAAAATCTAGATTTTGACCCAATAATCATTGAATCATTTTTCAAATACTTTTGTCCTTTGAAAATCTGAAAAAATTGGTTAGGTGGGTTAGGTTAGGTTGTACTTCGAAACTGTTTTGTGGACCAAAATGAAATGAAAAACAAATCTAACGATGTTTAGATTCCACTTGAAAGAGAAGTTGGATGATAATAAGCAAACTTCAAAAATAGCAGGTGGCTCCTCACTTGAATTTAGAATTCAGATTAGTGAATAATTGATGCTTCTTTCTATGACCTATTGAAAGTGAAACGAGGAGCAGTCTTTGCATTGAAGCTTGGCCAGGTATCAATCTTTTTTTGGTGGGAATGAAAATTAGCTTTTAGTATATGTAGAGTAGATAGACATACACACTGGGGCAAAAGTCAATTTTTTGTTCAAAAAATCCAAAAATTTGATTTTGAATCAAAATCTACCAAACCACTAATTTGAATTTTCGCGCTAAAAATACGCTGTTACAAAGAGTAAAGCTAATAAAATATTTGAATTTTGGAGGGAAAAATCTAGATTTTGACTCAAAAAGCCTTGGATTTTAGCCTTTTTGGCACGAATATTTAAATGATTTTACTCTTTTTATAAGCGAATTTTTTCCGCGAAAATTCAAATAAGTGATTTGGTAGATTTTGATTCAAAATCAAATTTTTGGAATTTTTGGAGAAAAATTTGACTTTTGCCCCAGTGTGTATGTAAGGTTGCTTAAAATAGTTCTCCGACTATAATCAAAGGTAGATTAAACGTGGTGGTCTTTATATTTTGCAGACTGTAGCGTTAGAGTAGCACTTGGTTGAAATGAGAACCCTTCCCCTATTTTCATGGTGTTTGGTCACACGTCAAAAGCTCCAAAGCTTCCCTAGCTGCCATCTTTACATGTTCGATACTGCCGCTGTTTTTTCAAAAACACGCAAGCGAAGTTCTAAAGCACAACTGGACTCCAATGTAGTCACTGACCTATTGTTCATTATGTGTAACGCAATAATTACCCTTTTATTCCGACAATGTACATTAGAACAATTGAACATGACTTTCCAAATAATTAAAATGCTCATCACACTGGGGTAAAAGTCCGAATTTTGGACCAAAATTGGAGTTTTGAAATAGTGTGTCAGTGTGGTGGTGGCCAAAAAATGACCATCTGATGAAAGGAATTATTTCCATTATCCGCATCCGTCACGGTGCCAATGGAACAACACGAAACATTTAGCTTCAACACTCTGCAGTGAATTTGGCAGAAAAATGAATGGATGGAAATTAAGTTCCCTAAACTTTTTTCTGTTCTTTTATCTTTAAGTTTTTTTTCAACAGCTTCTGGTTCTGCTTCAAATTGGAAATTGCTGTGATTGAGAGTAGCACAAGTTTCACATATTTTTTCAGCTAGATGGTGCTTACTATTCAACGACCTCCCACAGGTCAGAACTGACACAACAGTCAACATGAATCCAATTCTTCATGTCTAGGTAATGTGGCTACTAGCAAACCGCTGAGCTTGAAAACAACTCCAATTTGTTACTGACTTTGCAGACTCTGTAGACTCCTCACAGTGGTTAAAAATCACTCAAAAAGTCTCTTTTACAACATTGCGAGCGAAGCGAGCTACGTTTATTTTTCCCCCTTTGATCGATAATTTGTAACCTTTTTTTATGCATTGAAGTCAATACTGA
>LT728005.1:0-15970 GCA_900157175.1 Oithona nana
AGTTTTTGAAAATCTGAAGCTTGCGGTCAAACAGTGTTACCAGACAGGTCACTTTTAATAGGACAAAAATTGGTAGAAAATCCCAAAATTGAAAAATTCAAATGAGACATTTTGGGTGATTTTCAAACAATGTGTGAGTTTATTGCTTCTTTGTGTCTTTCTATCTCTTCAATTGTTGACATTTGACAAAGAGACTTGTTAGATAAAAGCTAAATCTAAAGGATGTAAAACATGCTTCTGCCTTATGGCCTTATAAAGGCTCATAAAAAGGGGATATTGGACATAAAATCTGAGAGTTTCTGTCTCAATGTATTTTCTAATAGATGTCTGGGTTCAACACAACATCTGAAGAACAAATATGGCGGCGGATACGTATTGGACATCAAGAGTGGCCGAGACTGCTCTTCAGAACAAGATTGGAATGACATTCATCTTGAAGTTCAATCCATTTTTGAGAGTAGCGAAGAAGGAGTTGACATCAAGATTGAAGAGGCTTTTGCTGACAGAAGAACATATTCGGTGCCACAAGCTGTTGTCAGCTCTCTAGGGCATGTATTTTCAAGACTGGAAAAATGTAAGTTTTTCTGCAAAAACATCTTACTTTAAATACCAAATTGACTTAAAATTGTCTTTTTTTTTCAGTAAAAACTCAATTTGAAGTGGAAGAATATAGTTTTGGCCAAACTACTTTAGAACAAGTTTTCATCAAATTTGCCAAAGACCAAGAAATGGAAGAAGCTGAATAGTGATAATGAAAAATGTATTTTGCTAAATAAATGGAACTTTGTCTAAGTGCAAGACCGTGATATTATATGACGGTCTTATATCTGAAAATAATTTTCATTCTTGTTTAAATTGAGGCTGCCAAGTTTCGATCTAGATGTCGTCGACGTCTTTTGCTGCGTGCTTGGGAATACTCTTGACAGACATCCGCTTAGGGGATCTGGTGTCTGTCTTTTTTGCCTCCTCAACCAACCTCGTATAGCAGGTAATCCTGTACCCTGTATCCCAACTTTTCAGATTATCGCCCAGCAGGAAATGAATAAAGGATAATGGATACCATCTATTTTTCACAACTTAAACTTCTTCACAATCATCGTTCAAATTATAAGAACTTTTAGTTTTTCTTCCGGCAGCAGCACTTTTGCCACTACTATCGCCACTCCCGCCACTTTGCCACAGCTTCAAAGTCGAAGCGGCCAAATTGCGATTAGCGGCCGCCAAGTATCCTCTGGTTAAGGGTACATTGGTAGCATGACTGGAATGCTCAGGCGAAAAAGACCTTTGCTGATGTCCACTATAAAGTTCTCTGTCAAATGATTGACACTCGGGGATTCTCATATGTTTGTAGCGGGCGTTATCGAACAATCGCGGCCGCGATGTATCCAAATCCACCGATGATTCTTCGTCGACACTTTTGGTGCTTCGTTTGGCTTGATATAACCCATGCGAGCGTCTGAAAGGAGTGTATCCACCGTAGTTTCGATGGTGAAAGGTGGCTAAAGCCGCCAAGTCGACTAGACTTCGGCTGGCTCGCCGGCCTTGACGGCCGTAACCGAGTCGATTGGCCACAATTGAAATACTTTTTGGACTCTCGAGTTTGGGTGATAAAATCACCGAGGGAGCCTGAAATAAAGAAAAAAAGCTTTTTCAAATGAGGTTTTCTCGTAACAAAGGAGATGACATTTGCAATTCTGAAAGCGGTATAAGGTTACGAGCTAAGTATACATGCGATATGTATGTAGTATGTAAGGAACACAGTGTTTGGAAATTATCAAAAATGTCGCATTGGGAATCTTGTAGAATCTAACGTTTACTATAAAGAACAAAAAATGGCTCGCTTCGCTCGCAATGTACTAAGATGAGAATTTTTGGGGTGATTTTCATACAGTATGAAGAAAGAGAGCAACAGGCGCACATGTTAGCCTTTCTCCTAATATAGTTACGTTGGCAGAAATAATGTAGAAAAGTCTGCGGTTCTGCTTACAGCACAAAACTTTTCCAATTATGTCGAGAATTGGAGTCTGATGAGCCCAGATGAGCCTAGAAAAGTCTCATTTTGTACCCTCAAGGTTGACGTTATGAATTTTTGTACATTCATCAAGGATGACGAGAGATTTTCTGTACTGTGTACAACTTCTTTCGAGAATGAGAACCGCACTTTGAAATGTTACTTTCCTACATCGGAAACGGAAGTCATCGAGAAAGTTTTTTGAAAATACCCCAAGGGAAAAAAGTCCATGAATTCTGATGCAGGATGGTACTTTCGTACACTTTAGACGGGAATTACGACTTCTGTGTAGGAAAGACTTATGACGGCTTCTTTTCATGTTTTATGCTACGTGACCAGCACAAAATGCAAGGCCCTTCCATCTGGACTTTAGCTCTATGAAAAACCTCAACTAAAGCTCTCTTTTGCAGTTGGTTTCTTCCATAATACAGCCACTTGGTCCACTTGGTACAACCAAAGCGGGTCTGCTACTACCAAAGAAGTGCATTTTCTCATCTTTGAGAAATCAATCGGAACAGAAGGAGGACTGTGTCAATCATGTTACACTATTGATCTCCTTTACCGTTCACCTTCATTGCAACTTTATTTTTCCGAATTTGCGGTGGGCAAAACATAAGGAAAATGCTCCATAAAAGGATTAGATAACTCCACAGTGTTTGAAAATCATCAAAAAGTCTCGCAAACTTGTTTAAAGTGAGACTTTTTGTTTGATTTTCAAACTACATATGTGTCTCTTCTTTTTTGATTAACTACAAAGGAAAGCATATGAAAATTCGCAAGTCGGAAAAATATGTCACGCTTTAGGCGAAGAACCGCCTAAGAACTTTTGTAAGCTTCTAAACTCTAAAAGTGTAGTATGCTGTACTCTCCCAGAAAGTGCTTTTCCCGAAAGTGTTTTTTGGTGACTTGCTTTTCACCAAAAAAAGTAGAGAGGAAGAGACTCCATTACTCGACCCTTTACAATCACAGTGCAGAAAAATTTCCCCAAAAAGTCTCATTTTACAACAATGCGAGCGAAGCGAGCTACGTTTTTAATCGTTTATCTTCAAATGTAGAAAATTCAAATGCGACAATCTTAGTAATTTTCAAACACTGTGAATATATCGCGTGCAATGACAAGATAATTAGTTGTAGAGTGAAAAAAGAACAACGAAATACAGAGGCCAGAAAAAAAAGATAAAGGCCACAAAGACTGTGCAACCTTGCTTACCACTTCGCTGCCCTCTTCAGGTAATGGGTTGTGGTGAAGTGTCATGTTTGCATGAACGAAATCCGGCTGATAATCATCTAGACCCCTTATTTTCCCCCACTGGTGATAAAATAGGGAAATGGCGCCGGCCCAGAGGAGAAGGACGAATAGGAGAATGGCAATCTGCAATTTTCAAAACAGGAGACTTACTAAATATCATTTCAAAAAGTTGTTACAGAACTCTGCAATTCTGCATATTGCACTTTGCAATGGCCTTCAAATTCAGACACATGTACAATTGTACAGGGTGTCCAGGCAAGTTAATTACAACTTCACTTTACCTCTTCTCCATTGACTTCTATTGTTTTGGGAATGATAGAAGTCGTGGGATAAGGTGGATATTTGGCACGAGCTGCATTAGTATGCGTTTGATCACATTCATAGACACTATAGGAAGACCAATCAGTTGCGGTCTTATTTGACTGTTCCATTGCCTATTTCGCTAGTGGAGTTGCAGAGACTCCAGAGAGACTCCAGAGAAGTAACAGCTTAGACCGAGTGGTGAAGTAGCGGCAACGACGACGACGCTTTTACAAGCAGAGAAACGACAGAGAAAAGGAGGCGAGAGTGGTGGCGAAGGTCGAAAAGGCGCTAAAACCAGGTGTCAAGTTTAACATTTGCGTAATTGGAGATTGTATCTTAGTACCTAACCTCCATTTTAATGTGTCTTTTACTTGGGTATGTTTAAGAAGAAAGAAAAGTCGTTGTCAAACAAAGGAAAGTTGGAGCCTCAGGGGGCTAATCTGGAGAAACTAATCTCGTTTCTCTAGGCTAATCTGTGTTTCAAGCTAATGAAGAACTCAATTGACCATTATAAGACACACAACTTTGTGTCAGGAAAAGGTCTCAAACAAGTCACTCGCAGAAGCACAGCACCATACATTACATACCTTTGTATTGCTGATGAACGAAGCCCCTTCAAGTTTCGGAACCTTTCTTTGCTGTCTTTGTAATCTGTAAGCATAAAATGCTTCGTTAGGCTCCTCATGTGCCTTCAAGAAGGGCTTCATCATCACTACAGTACAAAGGCCATTCTGAAGGCTTCTTCTTTTCATAATTCAAAAGTATGTACAATGCATAGCAGTAAGTTGAAAATTGCTCGCACCAGATGTCGTTTTGTACTGGTGGGACCATACGCCACCTGTTGAGAAGAACATTCAACTTTTCAATCGCTACTGCTATTGTATTCAATGTTCTTATACAGGCATATCCCTTGGGAAAATGTTTTCGTTACTTTTCAAGTCACTTAGCATTCCTTTTGAAAGTCTGAAATATTTTCTGAATTTGCTTGAACGTTTAACCTTTTAGCATCCACTTGCATGGTATATCAAGCCATTTGTATGTAACGGATGTCTTGCTTGCACTCTCACCTTAGGAAAGAGCTCGCGTACGACGTCCAATCTAAAAAGATTTATGGCTGCAGAGGAGCCTTCGTCGTTTACACTTCACCTACCTAGTACAGAATTGCCTAAAATATTGTGTATCAGGTCAGTCAAATCCGATGTTTAAAAAAGGATGTGCTTTACAGCTTCAAGCATTTTTGGTGCATTTTTCTTTAAAGCTTCTGATTCTCCTAGTTTTTGGAAACTTTTTTTTTCCGCTGATGTTCAAGGAACCTTTTTGCTCCTCGAGTTTATCTTTTGTTTTATTAGTAAGAAATTGATAACATCGTGGCCATTAGTTTATTTGCAACTCCACTTTGATCTTGATCCGGATTCATTACCTCCTCATTCGAATGTAATAAATCGCATCGTAATTCGTTTGTTTGGGAAACCTTGGTAATCTTCCATTGTAGACTTGTCTGGTCTTAACTTTGCTTTCTATGTCACCTGGAATACCGAAATGCGGAAATGTAAGTAAGTAATTGTATAGCAAAAAGGAAGTTATAGGTGTACCTATGACTTGAAGATTTTTCAGTAAAGTCAATCTGATTTGATGGAGTGATGAAAGGATAGCTTCTCGGCTTTCCCTATTTTGAGGTGCTTCAGTGGATTGAGTCAATTCAGTGATTGGAAATAAAGTCGGCGATGGAAAAGTAAAACTATTTACGGTTTGTAAAGCAAGTAAAACGAGTAAAACGACAATTTTAACTTTCATGCTTCTGCGAAGAAGGTCAATAATCAAGTGAAGACTTCAACCACACGAACCGGCATTTTTATACATACTACAGTAGTAGATAATGGGAAAAGTCGGAAATGTCTGTTATGCTTACGTCAATGTCAAGCGGTTTGCTATTCATGGTAGTCATGAATGAAAAGGTAGCCAAAAACCAAGGCTACTTATCCCCATTAACTTGGAAAGCTTCCATATTCTAGATTGAATGGTAAAAGGTTACAATTTAACATAGTACGTTTGTCTGCGTGTCCACTCTATTAAATCTTGAATCATTGTTGGATGAAACTTTGCTTGCATAATGTAAACTCAAAATTTTTTTTGTCATGTCACAAAAGTAAACTGAAAATTGCATCATTATTGGCATAGTACGCATACGTAGTATTGGATCGACTTCCTTCACTTTTATCTCGTTTGACGTCCCCCAACATATATTTTGTAGGCATTTGTGGGCAGTCAATCACGGGGAGTTTTTTTTTACGTCATTTACCTTTACTCTACATACTAGTTTGGGGTAATCATCATGACTGAAAAGAGTCAACCTACTCCTCAACCCTATGCAACCTACCCATCAGGTACCTATCTCTATATCAAGCAAAATTGTTTTCAACATTGTCTGATTTTTAGGTAGTGCACCCATCGTTCAAGTCCAAGTTGGACCCAACGTTGGCCCAGATCCAGTCAATACCATTTGTCCAAAATGCAAGAGTTCTATTCAAACGAGGGTTGATGCTGAACCTTCGGGTACAGCTTGGATACTGGGGATTTTACTTTGCTGCATTGGATGTATTTGTTGTGCTTGCATTCCTTGCTGCACTATGCAAGATGTCAACCATTCATGTCCAAAATGTGGAGAATTTATTGGACGGTACAAATCGTAAGAAATAAACTGATTTTATCAATGTTCTTATTTGAAAGACTTTTGGGTAACTCATCAAATTCGGAGGGTTTTTGTGTCGTCGTGGCGAATTGAGCTACATTGTATCCTTCAGAGTAGTTTGAAAGGTGAAACCTTCCATTGATTAGTGTTTGTGCCACCAAAGCAAGGCCAATCAACAAGAATTGGCTGCATTTTTTGTTCGTTAACGTCGACTTTTGTAACAATGACTCAAGACCAAGAAACGTATCAAGGAAGTCAAATACAACTTGGTTTATTTCTTAGAATTTTTCATTTCCTTTTTGGGTGGTTCGTGTTTTTCAGTGACGAAGGATTTAGCCATAGCAGTCAAAGTTTTCAGTCCAAGCAGTCCCACATCTGACTCAGGGTACTTGCAGTGCTTCATCAGGAGTTTTACAACTTCAGGATCATCTTTGGCAGTGACAATAGCTGACTGCTCACAGTCATTCTTTGCATTGATTTCGATTTTCTTCTCCTCAGCGTATTTAAAAATGAGCTTGATCATTTTCATGTCTCCATTTCTGGCAGCTTTATGAAGAACATTATTACCACCAACGCACTTATGAGTGAGGTCATCGTCATAATAATAATCATCAAAGTAGTCTTCACAATGACGATTGTGTATTTCAGCCTTTTCTTTTGTTTCCTCACACTTGTCATTGTCACAAGGTGGCCTTGCTTTTTCTTTAGGGTTCTTCTCAAAAGCGAATCTCAAGGTATTGAAATCGAATGAAGTGCGGATCATAACTTCGACAAACTCAAAGTTTTTATAGTGAACAGCCCAATGCAATGGACACCATTCCTCAACTTGATCTCCACAATCACACTCATCGTCATTTTCCCAATCTTCTACATCTAAATCAATGTAAACTTGAACGCCGGCAATGAGTTTATCCAGGTCAAACACACTCATGTTAGTCTTGATGAAAGGAATAACTTTCTTCCATTCACGAATAATTTTGTCAAAATTGGGAAAACGGTAGTAGATATAGTGTATAAGGGAACGGTTTAAAAAGTGTTTGTCCATCAATGACAAAAAATGATTCACACGGCAAAACCTTTGCATGTCTATGCATTCCTTCCAGATTGGCGAAACCTCACGGCAAACCATAATTGAATCGTAATCAAGGAGCTTCAGAATCTTGTTGGTAACCAAGGCATAACCAGGGCTCTGGAATAATACATTCCAACCCATGATTTATCAAAACAATTTTGGAAAGTTCTTGAAAATTCTTCTCCGGCTGTCGCGCGCGAACTACGAAGAGGAACAAAAGATTTGGCGCGAAGAAAAGCTGAGAGTATTTTACTGAGAAACTTGCATATTCACCGAAGTGACGTCACAGTCAGCTGTTGGACAAAATTCAAAACAATAACAAAAATGTGCGAAATTTCATCAGAAAGTCTTTCGTGAAAATAACATGAGTAAATCAAATTCTCTGACCGCTGCAAGGCTCAATTTCTTGTACCAATCTGCCAATTTGATTTCAAGCCCCGAGACAAATTCAGTCAAAGTTGCTCATCATTACACACAGCTTATGGTCAACATTAGTCAAAAAGCGGTGCAAAGACTGTCAAAAGATTTGAAAAGAACTATTTGTAAACGCTGTAAAGGACTATTGAAACCTGGTGTCACCGCCAAAGTTGGAAAAGAAGGCAAGAAAATTGGATCCATTTGTCAACTCTGTCGAGCCAAGAAACAGTTTCCCATTAAGTGTAAAGGTTCAAAAAAGAAGTCAAAAAAGAAGTTAAAAAAGAGCTCAAAATGAGTACAGAGATCTACAGCGACCATTTATGCCAATTAATCGAAGCCATTTCTCATCACGTCATAGGCAAACGGAAGATTTATCCGGACGTCATCTTCACATCCAGATTAGCATTTGGAGTACCTGTCAAATATTCAATGCATCCGGGGGTCAACGAATTTATCGAAACTGCTTTAGATTGTTTAATGACTGCCATCGATACCAAGAAAGCCAAAGTTCACGGCTTGAATCTTTTGATCCTAGACCAAGATGAAGATCTGGTTGAAAAGTATGTCTTCCAATTTCCCCGGATGAAGTTCAAGTACAAGGATTTGAAGAAAGGAGTGACAACAGCTAAACAGAAATTCAAAGCACCATTAGATGTAGCCGATGTCTTGCGAAATATTTTAATCCGGTTAACCTCTCGAATGGATGAAATGCCTCCTCTGGAAAACTCATCTAATTGTACTTTCAATTACTCCTTGATCACAAATGTTGAAGGAGCTAGAGCCATAGAACACAGAAAAACGGATGCACCTTGGGAAGCCAAAGGACTTCAAGAAGGTGTAAAAAGTGATAAAATCTTGGAATTCCTCGCTGAAAAGATCCCAATCCAAGCTGCCAAACACAATCCTTTAAATCTGTCATTGCATATTGATATGTTCAATCGAGAATTGATGAAATCCTAAAAATAAAACTTTCGACTCTAAATTGGATTTTCTTTGTGTCATTCAAACAGGTTTTAGGACCTTTGACCCTGAATTCCTTTTATTCCCTTTTACGGTTAAAAAGGGGTGTGTACCTCCCTGGCCGACACCGACAATAATTTACCATAGCACAATTTCCAACTTCCTTCAGTACTCAGCCAGAGGAGTAGGTCTGAGTCATTGACATTTGGAGCGTTATCCTGAAAAGGATCAGTTCTTGAATATTCCTTTGCTTTGCAAGCTAATGCGCTTGCTACGGTGGGTTAATGTCTCAGTTGTCAGCTGCTCAGAACAGCGTTACCAGACACAACTATTTTGGACAGATTTATCTGAATTTGGCTAAAATGGTGAAAAATTGACTGTTTACGGTAGAAAATGAGGAAAGCATACCTTCTGGTTTGTCTGTGACTTGGAAAAAGTCTAGAGTAGGGTGGGGAACAAAACGAACGGCAAACCTTTGTAAAAACCACGGAAGCGTGACCCCCTTTTAAATGAAAATTGTGTGAAGATCAGAGAAAATGGCCGATCCGGCTAACCCAGGGGGCAATGGTGCCGGTGACGACAAAGAACTGCCCAAGGAAGACAATATTCGGGTGGTGTGCCGCTTCCGGCCTCTCAATGACTCCGAGACAAGAACCGGATCCAAGTTTGTCGTCAAGTTTCCCGATGACCAGTGCGCGTCGATCTCGGTAATCATTTTTTTTTTTCGCTTCTTTTGATTTTCTATAAGTTAAAGTTATATTCCAGGGAAAAGTGTACATGTTTGACAAAGTGCTCAAGCCAAATGTTACCCAAGAACAAGTTTACAACGGTGCTGCAAAACATATTGTCAAAGGTAACTTTTGTTTATAATCTACTTTTTTGACGAGTTTTTCCCCTTTACAAAATTTCAATACTTCAAACGAAAAATTTGTGCCAAACTGTTTTGACAATTTTTTATATGTTTTTGTAGATGTGCTTTGTGGCTACAATGGAACAATATTTGCTTATGGCCAAACTTCATCTGGAAAGACCCATACCATGGAGGGAGTCATTGGAGATCCCGATCTCCAAGGTATCATTCCCAGGATTGTCAATGACATCTTTAATCACATCTACAGCATGGAAGAGAACTTGGAGTTTCACATCAAAGTGTCTTATTTTGAAATCTACATGGACAAGATCCGAGATCTGTTGGATCCATCGAAGGTGAATTTAGCTGTGCACGAAGACAAGAACAAGAGCGTCTACGTAAAAGGAGCCACAGAAAGGTAAACTATTATATTATGCATCATCAAAGTCGTGGAAATCAGCGGGGGGCTAACAGATTCTGAAAATCTCATATTCATGAGATGCAAGGTCAAAAAAGCAAATTAGTTAGAGATTATACTATGATGCATAAAATTACAAGCTTGGATGAACTTACATAGGCATTGTAAATAAGATTAACCTCTTCATCTTTCATTCTTGATCTTAAAATGCAAACAAGGTGTGACAAAATAATGACGCATAAAGGTGCCCCAACATGTTTTGGACAAAAACTTTTTTTACGAAAATCTCAATTTCTGAATTTTCTGAATTCGTCAAATTGAAGGAAGATCTGCGCACAGCTTATCTGAATGTAAACAAATTTTGACGAATTTTCCGTCTTTTGTGATTTTGAAGATTTTGAGATATTTTGTTGCTAAATCCCTATGCAAAACTTGTTTGGACACCTTGTTTACTGTTTAGAAAGATGACTCAATTTAATTTCTTTTTTATCATAGGTTTGTTTCAAGTCCGGAAGAAGTTCTGGAAGTGATCGAAGAAGGAAAATCCAACAGACATGTTGCCGTGACAAGTAAGATTGCTATACAACAATACTATTGTCATGCTAATTGAGTCCTTTACCTTACAGACATGAACGAACACAGCTCCAGAAGTCATAGTGTCTTCTTGATCAATGTTAAACAGGAAAACCTCGAAAACCAAAAGAAACTCTCCGGTAAACTCTACCTTGTGGACTTGGCAGGTAGTGAAAAAGTCAGTAAAACTGGAGCTGAAGGCAACATCCTGGACGAGGCCAAAAACATCAACAAATCCTTGTCGGCCTTAGGAAATGTCATTGCAGCTTTGGCTGATGGCAACAAATCCCACATCCCTTACAGAGATTCTAAGTTGACCAGGATTCTGCAAGAGTCACTTGGTGGCAATGCCAAGACAACCGTTGTCATTTGTTGCTCACCCGCTTCCTACAATGAATCCGAGACAAGAAGTACTTTGGACTTTGGTAAACGTGCCAAGACCATCAAGAACGTTGTTGCCGTCAATGAAGAATTGACTGCCGAAGAGTGGAAGAAACGCTACGAAAAGGAACGTGATCGGAATGTCAAGTTTAAGAGCAAGATTGACAAACTTGAGGAAGAGTTGCGAAAGTGGCGAGCGGGACAAACTGTGGCGGCAGATGAGCAACTGAATTTGACAGTGGACATGGAAGAATCCATCTCCGCAGCCTCTTCCGTGGCCAACATGCGCGCCCTTGACCGGCCTACAGCTCAGCTCAGTTTGGCTTCCAGTCACATTTCTCTTGAAGACAGAACTAAATTAGAAGAGGAACGTGAGCGGATGTACCAACTTTTGGACGCTAAAGACGATGAGATCCAAGAGCAAAGTCAATTGGTTGAAAAGCTCAAGGAACAGATGTTGGAGCAAGAAGAATTGATTACTTCCAGTCGCCGTGATTACGAGAATTTGACCAAAGAAATGAGCAAAATCCAAGGTGAAAACGATTCGGCTAAAGACGAAGTCAAGGATGTTCTGCAAGCTCTGGAGGAGTTGGCCGTCAATTACGACCAAAAGAGCCAAGAAGCCGAGACGAAAAGTCGCGAATACAACACCGCTCAAGAGGAGTTGTCTCAAAAACAATCCCAATTGAATTCCATGCAAAGCGAACTTCAAAGCATCAAGGAAAGTGCGAATCATCAACGGAAACGGATCAACGAAATGCTACGAAGTCTCCTGACCGATTTAGGCGAAGTTGGAACTTTGGTCTCCAAAAACGACTTGAAAAAACCAGACTCGCCCGCCAATGAAAGTAAAGTCGAAGAGGAATTCACTGTGGCAAGACTCTACGTTTCCAAAATGAAGAGTGAAGTGAAGAATCTTGTCAACAAGGCTTCCATGCTGGAGACTGCTCAAGTTGAAGGCATCGCCAAGATTGAAGCCATGGAAAAGGACTTGAGCGAGGCCAGACTCTTGGTGGGACAATACGAGGCCAAGATGAAGTCTTTGAATGAAAGCATCAAGGATTTGGATGGCAAGAAACGTACATTGGAAGAGCAAGTGGACACCTTGAATGAGGACGTGTCCAAGATGAAAGCAGCTGAAAAGATGCACCAAGTGGCCTCCGAGGAACGTCAAGAAGAGATGCAAATGCGAACAGCCTTAGAAACACAAATTTCGCAGCATAGGGAACAGCATCAAAAGCAGGTGGCACAGCTTAGGGATCAAATCACCGAGAAGCAGACAATGATGGAAGAGTTGAAGGATGAACACCAAAAAGTGTCGTTGGCCTTTGAGCAACTTCAACGTGATCATGACAAGTTGAAGGAGGACGAGACTGAAAAGTCCAAGAAGTTGGCGGAATTCCAGGTCATGTCTGAGCATAGGGAGCAGGCCAAGCAGGATCTCAAGGGGCTTGAGGAAACGGTGGCCAAGGAGTTGCAAACCTTGCACAATTTGCGTAAATTGTTCGTGCAAGACTTGCAAAGCAGAGTCAAAAAATCCGCGGCCGGTGAGGATCTGGAGGAACAAGGAGGATCCTTGGCGCAAAAACAAAAGATTTCATTCTTGGAAAACAACTTGGATCAGTTGACAAAGGTCCATAAACAACTGGTCAGGGACAATGCAGATCTTAGGTGCGAGTTGCCTAAGTTAGAAAAACGATTGCGTGCCACCATGGAACGTGTCAAAGCTTTGGAAACGGCTCTCAAAGAGGCCAAAGAAGGGGCGATGCGGGATCGTAAACGTTACCAATATGAGGTCGATCGTATCAAAGAGGCTGTACGGCAGAAAAACCTTGCGCGACGGGGTCATGCTGCACAAATTGGTAAGTGTTAATTAAGATTTTCTTAATCTCTTGAAAATGGCAGTTTTTATCTTGTTTAAATCCCAAAGGACCTAATTGATCAGCGTCCTTTTTAATGTTCTTAGCGTCAGTTTCTTTTTGACTCTTGAACTGAACAGTCCTAAAGATGTAAAGGTAATTTGAAACAGTATAACTGCCATTTTAGGATTTTTTTATTAATCTGATGAGACGAATTTCTCGAGAGTTTTTTTGGGGCAAAGTTGAGTTCTTCGTGAATTCCTTTGCCCTTTAATTAATCATGATCGCCCGAGAAGAAGCTTTGATCTTACCTGAACTTTTCCCGAATAAAATCGTCAATTTGTAAAGTTTTGAATTGTTAAATTAATTTGAATTTTTATCATTACAGCCAAGCCCATTCGTGCTGGGCATCATCCCAGTGGTATTCCGACAGGCCCAGTAGGAATTCGAGGAGGTGGTGGTCCAAGGCCGCCGGTGGTAAAAGCCCTTACGGAGGCCGATCTTTTATCAAGATCCCATCGAGAAAACTAAACATTCAGATTCCCCCCAAATCACATTTTCCTTAGTCGTATTGGTTGCGGATTCAAGGCTTCAATGTAAGTTTAACTTTGTATTGTAGTTCAGTGTTTTTAGATATTGTGATGACATTACAAAAGGCCGAACTTGACGAGTTGAGTCCTTTGGGATTCCTTATTTGATGAAACCCACCGAGCTAAGCGAAACTGAATTTGACAATTTTGTCTCAATTTTTCCTTAATTTATTAGATAAGAATCTAATTTTTCTTTTCTTTATTTTCAGGCTTAGTTTGCTATTTTCTACCAAGATATTGTTTAGTTAGTCTTAGAAAACCAAAGAAGATCCCATGGAGCTTCGTTCGGCCTTTGCTGCGGTGTCAAAGGCCCAACCCCAAACTATCTATCGTACAAGGAATTGTGGCCTTTTTACGTCTAAAAAGTGCCTTCCAATACCTTGGCTACATCAAATTCAAGATCTTTTGTTATCATTATTATTATAATTATTTTGTGCATAAGTTTTCAATTGGAAAATCCCGCATCCCTGCACTACACAAATTGTTGCTGCTATGACATTTTCTCCTTGCTTTATTATTTTGCTTTGTGTAATGAAATACATGAGGATTACAGAGTATCAAAAATATTGTCTCGGTTCTGTTGAACGAAAATCGATGTGTATTCCTGCTCAAACCCATTTTGAGCATTGTTCTCGAGTTTGCTTTAAGTAAACACTCCCTAAAGGTAAACTTTCAACGTGTTCAGTAAAACTTCTTTGGTAATGATGACAAAAGCACAAGTATTTGTTCAAAAGTCTGTGAAATTCCTCATATTTTCCGCATTATGGGGAATTTTCGTATGGTTGTCGTACAAAGCAATTGACAAATACATTTATGAACCAATTTCCACAGAAATCTTTTATACGACAGGAGACGATGGTATAAACATCAAGTTTCCTATCATGACCATTTGTCCTTACGAATTTGCCAGAAAATCGTTAGATCATTGCAGTAACGGATCTGAGTTTTATCAAGAAATACTGAAAAATTGCTTGGAAAATGATCCCAACTTCGACTTGAATGAATCGGTAAAGGCTTTGCATTATGACCGTCAAGACTACTTTGATGACGTTAAGCCATTGAGGCATCCTAAAACGACCCAAAATGACCAAGAATCATTATGGAGCCCAGTCATTCATGCTAGATTTGGACTGTGTTACTCTATAGATTTAGGCAAAAGCAAACATTTTAGTTCCAAACTCAAGGATTATGAAAGAGATATTCCCGTTTACACTTTGGAATTGAAGGATAAAATGACATGGACTTGGATGACGTTAATGTTACACGAAAATGAAGATTTACCGGACGCATTTGACATTCATCCCAGAATGGCAATAGAAATGAAAACCAAATACTGGATCCGGATCAAGAAGAAAATCATCAAAGGCATTCATACTCAACATTCAAAATGTTCGCAATTCTCTTACAAAACTTGCTTAGAAGTATTTCACCAAAAGCGAATAGAAAGCAAATATGGATGCGATGCCACATTTCTATTCAATGCTTCGCATTTGCAAATTTCCAATTTGACTCAATGCCCAAAATCGGTGACTTTAGAAATCTTGAAAGAAATACTTCAGAGTCAAGAAAATGTATCGGATTGCCAAATACGTCAAGCATGCCACCAAACAAAATACACTATAAACGTTGAAAAAAACAAGTCAAACACAACATTTCTCGGAATATTATACCAAGATCCAGTGGTTGAACATCACAATGCTTATCGCAGTTATGACGGCCAAAGTCTTTTAGGAGAAATTGGAGGAACTTTAGGATTGACTTTAGGCCTGTCTTTGTCATCGATCAATGATTACATTGATTTATTCTTTCAAAAATTGTTTGAATAAATTATGGGTTAATTGTATTGAGGTCTTCCAGGCAAGGCCAATTTGGTAGGAGGTGTTACGGGAGGTAAGGCCAAAAACGGAGGTCGATGGTCGGTGAAAGGCTCTTCTTCCACACTTTCGCCTTCAAGTGAAGACTTGACGACTTGAACACCTTGCTTACTGACATTTGCAGCGAAGCCAGTTTGAAGGCCGCCTCCATGGCCTTGAGTGATTTTGATGTTTAGAAAGGTGTTGCCGTAGGGTGGGGAATCGGGGACCGGCAAAGCTGATGCTAGTCCGATGAAAAATGCGACTAAAATCTACAGGGGAAAAGATAACTTAGGATTAATTTTAGTTAAAAACCGAAATAATTTTCTTACCAGTGATTTCATGGTGTTACTGTGTTGACGCAAGAAACGTTACTGACCTTCTTTTCCGTTGTTTTCTTCCGTTAGGGAACGAACGGGCACTAGTTGCAACCTTGACCTTGATGCAAAATGGGCAACTGCAGTGGATGGCGAACGCGCTTCGAGAAAATTCTAACGTCGCATTTTTACGGAATCAGTTGTATTGGAATTTCAGAAATAAAATAAATAAAAGGAGAGAGATTTCAAGTACCGTATTTACTGTAATTATAGCCCGGGCTATAATAAAAATTTGTGAGTTTTTGGGAAAAACAGGTAGGGCTACGCCACACCGACCCACCGGCACACGCTGGTGCGCCGTAGCCCTAGCATTTGGCGTCATGGGCTATAATTCGAGTAGGGGCTATAATTACAGTAAATACGGTATT
>LT728005.1:32083-43486 GCA_900157175.1 Oithona nana
AAATCTAATTCCGTAATGGGCATGGGTTTTCTTAGAATGAAAGAGTTATATAAATTGATTTAGAAGGTGAACTTTTATTTTTGCAAGCCATTCTTATCATCAAAACAACCCAAAACAAGTTACATTGTCGAGGTTATGCACAAAAAGTCCATATTGACCCAAAAATTGATTAAAAGTCCACAATGTGGAAATTGAATTTTAGTGCAAGAAATGAATGAAGCTAGAAAAGAATTTGGAATTTTCAAGATTATAATCTAACAGAAAAAATGGGTTCTTTGTTTAGAAACAGATAATCTTCTTTTGTTTTCTTTGCTCAGGAATTTGACAAAATGTTACTAGGCCTAAAGTTAACCTTTTGCTTTCATTTCTCATCAAAGATTTTGCCATTTCTGCTACAGACATTTAGTAGACTAATAAAAAGGATTTAAGTTGAGTCATTTTGCAAAAATAAAACAGACTCAAGGTGAGAAAATAATTAGAGCTGAAATATCTTTTCTTTTTTTAAGCTTTCCACACATGACCCCAATTAGTCGTTCAAAAATTCATGCATAGACCTTTGAAGTTTGAAAAAATGATGTCAGTATTTGTTGCAACAGGATGCAGCAACATCCATACTGAAAGCCAAGTATTTCAAGTATTTTTCTTCGGAAAGATGCAATTGGAGCTGAAAATTAGGTTTTCAGAACGAAAGACCAACTTTTAGTTTAAGTTTTAGTTTAATTTGTTGAAAAAAGCCAAGAAAATTACAAGTTATGAAATTAGAAATTAAATTATCAATTACGTTCAATTTAATTAAAGTTGACGTGTGGCAGATTTATTTTTTTGCCACATGAGTTTCTTGTTTACAATTATACAACTGATCGAAATCAGCTCCATTTCTACAAATTGATTAAATAAGTTTAAGGCAAAAATAGTTTTGCTTACTCTGGATTCACTCAAAAACAACAACAAATGTTTCTTTGTTAAAAAATGGGGATTTTTTTCAGGTACATGAGTTTTTCTTAATTGAGCATCAGGTCTGAATTTACAGAGTCATGAACTTGTGACTACTTGTCCTAGTTCTGAAGGGATGCGTGTGATTTTCTTTTTTTGTGTGTTCATCTTTAAACTGAGGACTAAGCAGAGGACAAGTTCTCGTCAGCGAAAACGTTTTTTGTTAGAAAGCAAAATAATGTCATTGAACTTTGAAAGACGAGACACGAAATCTTTATAGGTCACTTAACTAAAGAACTCAAGAATCACAGAATTAGAGACAGAGATGCACAAGAAAAGTGACCTAGTAATTCAGGCATGCAATTTTCTTGGCTATTTTCAACAAATAAGCCTTAAACTTATTAAATCAATTCGCATGGATGGAGCTGATTTTCGATCTGATGTATAATTGTAAACAAGAAAAGAAACTCATGTGAAAAAAATAAAATAAATCTGCCAGGCGTCAAAATCAATTAAAATTGAACGTAATCAATAATTTCATTTGACATTTCCTTAGTTTTATTCAACAAATAATTTTAAAGCTTTAAACTTATGAAAAATACGAATGAGGCACACTAACAATTAAAAGTCAAGTAAAATGAAGAAAACGATGAACGTTCTGCTTGTTATTTTAGGCCTAGTTTCCTCACATTTTCACCTTCAAAAATTGTTTCCATGCGACCTAAATTCTTCAAAAAAGTAAGCATGAGGTAATTTCATGCACAGTTTTTTTTGCCCTGTCATTCACGATGTATTTGACATTTTAAACAAATAACCTAGGTGGACAATAACACATTTCAAATGCCAATATCTAAGTGTAAGCATTACATCATCACCTCCGCTAACAAAGCAATATGTGTGTCTGTACCCTTGCTAAAATACACTCAAGTAAAAGCATGAAGGCATGAAGTCATCACCCGTAAAAGTACAAAGACAACCTAGAACATTTCCTAACTGATTCACTATGTTAAAAGAGTATCTTAACACATCAAAGAATATAAAGTACCCCAAAGAGTATCCTAAAGTATCTCAGAGTATTTGAGAATGTCAATGAGCACAAACATCTATCATTGAGTATTGGTGAATTTTGCTTAAGGAACCTCATTTCGCGATCAAAAAATTATGATCCGGATCAAGTATTGAAGAGTGACAAATATCATTGACAAGTATTGATAAGTATTGGCAAGTATCAATAAGTATTGACAAGCATCGAGAAGAATTGGCAAGTATCGAGAAGTATTGGCAAGTATCAAAAAGTATTGGATAGTATCAAGAAGTATTGACAAGTATCAAGAAGTATTGACAAGTATCGAGAAGTATCAGCAAGTATCAAGATTGGGAAATATCAAGAAGTATTGAAAAGCATTGAGAACTATTGGCAAGTATCGACAAATATTGGCAAGTATCAAGAAGTATTGACAAGTATTGACAAGTATCAACAAGTATCAACAAGTATTGACAAGTATCAACAAGTATCGACAAGTATCAAACAGTATCAAGAAGTATCGACAAGTGCTTACAAGTGCTGACAAGTATTGACAAGTATCAACAAGTATCATCACATATTCCAGAGTATTAGAAAGCATCAAATTCATAAATTCCCTAGACAAGTTTTACTACGCTTTTCCTATCTTTACTTAGAAATAGAAACTCAGTTCTCGCTTCTTAAACTTCGTTTAAAGAAATTAAGATCCGGAATCCGGATTCCTACCTTTCAGGATCCTCAGCGGCATCAGGCGACCCCTGTTGCGTAGAAATCTCTTCTAACCGTTCAACCAATTCTTCACTAGCAATAGGATGGCTGTCACGGTTTGCAGAGGCCAAGTAGGCCTGCGGTTGCTGTTTTAGCACTTGCACATGTTGACTGCCCGCTGGGGGTAGTACCGCTGAAACTGCAGACACAACCGTTGGTTGAGCGTTGGCCAAGTGCGGTTGTTGCAGTTGTTGTGGAATGCTCATGCCCGTCGGAGTGCCAACCTAAGATCAATGTAAACAAACAGCTGAATACTGATACGAAAATATAAACAAACAGCTGCATTATTGAGGACATTTTAGCGCATGTGTTTGCTTACCTGAGATCCATGCGGTTTAACTGTAGTAGCTTGAACCGCAATTTGCGGTAAATTTGCGGTGGTAGCACCTGTCTTAGGGTCCCTAGACGGCGGGATGGAATTGGCCGTAGAACCACTACCACTCGGTAAGTATTGGAATTGTGTCCGCGGAATTTGCGGTTGCGGTTGTGGTACTTGTGGTTGTTGCGGGAATTCCACAGGTCGCGGTACGAATTGCGGTTGTGTCGGTTGAGTCTGAGCAACTGAGGGCACCGGCTGCGGTTGAGGTTGCGGTTGCTGTTGCGGAACCGCTGATGGTTGCGGTATTTGCGGTTGAGCCGTGGACGTAGGAACTGAAATGAGTTGTGGTTGTTGCAGTTGAGGAGGAGCGACGACGTGATGATTGGAAGGCTGAGGCGTAGGCTGCTGTTGCTGTTGTTGCGGTTGCAGAACAGGAGCTTGCTGAGAGGCTGTAGGCATGTGCGGGATAGTCTGATGTGGAGGCTGTAAACATAATTTTTGACGAATTAAAACAAATTCAAGAGTCTGTTTGGATTTTTTCAAACTCTTACCTGATTTCCAGCAAAGGTATGATGTGTAGTGACCACCACATTGGGATCTGCGGGTGAGGTCTGGGCGGGCATAGCACCAAGATTATGTAAATTATTGGGCACCGTTCTCACAGTATTCAAGTTGGCCCCCGCTGGTTGGGCATTAGTAGCTCGTTGACCGGCAGCAGTATTACTATCCGCGGGGTGTTGTTGCATTTGACCACTAGAGGGCACTAATGTAGTCGAGCCTGAAATGATAAGTACATAGTTTGTAAATTATTTGCAATTTGTAAATAAACAGCTGACAATCTTTGAAAATTGTAAACAAACAGCTGCATTACAGTTTCTTCAAAATCGACTTTCAGGATAAAGAATAGATTTTCAGCACAATTTGCTTACCTGAGAAATTTGGAGGCTGTTGGGGCTGCAATGGAGGCTGTACTGACAAAGATGACACATTGCTGTCCGTCTCGCTTTTAGGAATACAATCCGCAGTGACCGCGGACTGTGCTTGTTGCAGAGAAGGAGCAGGTTGAACGGTTGGCGGGATTGAGGCCGCAGGTTGTACTACCATAGATGTTGATGGAGGTTCCTTAGAGGTCGTTTTTTCCTTGTCCGGATAGTCGACTACGTTCCATCGACCGCGTCGAAGGGGAATCGAGGTCAGGATTTTGACCACTTTGAAGCGGTCTGTGGGCCCGTGGGGTGGATACGCAAGGGAAAACTTGTGCCTGAAATTGAAGAAACTCGTGAAAATGCTACAGTTTTGGGACTTTTTAGACAAATTCCACTTTGATTTCACGACTCACGAGAAAAGCCAGAAAAATTGAACAAATTCAAATTGCGTAAAAATTCTTGAAAATAATAAAACCGGAACGATTTTTGACTTTTGGGCTAATTCCAACCTCGGTTTGACGAGAAAAAATCAGTAGTCTCAAAACGTGAAACGACTATTTACAGTTCCGGACTCTTGGTACCCAATGCAAAAAATCAATTTTTTGAACCTTTTGACACAAATTACGTAAAAAAGGCTTCGCTGACTCCGCTTTAGATAATCAGGATTGCGGCATATACTCCAGTGCTTTTATGATTGTTTAAAAAATACGAACAAAAATTTTAAAACGCTTCGCTCCCTCGGTCCTTCGTGCCTCGACCTTAACAAATATCAAAAATTACCGATTGTTTGAATTTGGCAATTCCGCTGTCACTTCCGCAGTGGCCGTAATTGTGGTTTTGGATTTTTCATTAGCTTTGTCAGAGCTTGTTTTGAAGTCCTCTTTTGATGATTCAATTTTTGTGCTGTTGATGCCGGAGTGCTCGTCAAAGGTTGTACAAGGCAGGATTTTGATACGTCCTCGAGCAGTCACCTAAAAAAATTAAACTTTGATGATCCGGATGCCTTCAACTGATGAATTGAGACAAGTCTCAACTTCAGTTTCTCTAAGCTAAGCTAAGCTCAACTCAACTTTTTTAGGGGAAAATGAAATAAAAATATCATGAAAAATTGCAAAATCGCAAAAGCTATAGCGCATGTCACGTCAATTTGACGTAAAAGACGTAAAAACAAACCCTCAAAAAAATCTTTAAAAATATGTCAAATGACAAGGCGTTAACAGCGTTTAAAGCGCATGTCACATCAATTTGACGTAGAAACACAAAATTCATTTTTGTTTAGAGTTGCCTACCTGTAAATTAAGTTTGAATTCAAAGTGCTCTGAGATGTCTTCAGTATGTGAATCATCAGGGTCGTCATCTCCGGACTCCTCTGGATCATGACTAGGTGGCCTGGATGGCAAAATGTTAGTAATTTTAAAACTGGTGTTTTTTCGTTGATTCTTGGCAGCTTCATTCTCAGTAACTTCACTTGTCTCAATATTCGAGGCCGCCGAATTCGTAGAGGCCGCCATCATGCTAGAGGCCGCTGCTCTGTGAGGCCATTTAGCTTCCAAAACTCCGCATTTAGCTCTTCTTTATTGTAAATGTCTTTTGCGAGATTTTTACTAAACGCAGCTGCACGCAGCTGTAGCATTGACTGTAGTACAGCTGTCAAAATTAGAATTCGGTCAAAAACGGCTAGAAAATGCCAAAATTAGAAAATCTGCCTTTTTTTCGATTTTTTTCTCATGATTTCATCCCTCAGGATGCCAAATCAGGAAAACTCAAAATCTGCATTTTTTGACCGGAGTAGCGAAGCATCGCAATCCTAGAAGTATAACAGTTGTTGTTCTTCTTCTGACTAATTTTTGCCGTTCTGGAAACACTATTTTACCAAAACAACTTGAGACTTGATCAAGCTTGAGTTGATAAAAAAGAGGATAAAATCAACATGCCAGAAGTCAAATTAGAGCGAGTTGTGTCTGTGTCAAGTGAAGATCCCATTCACAAAGCAGAAAACCTACTCAAATGCAAGAAATGGCGATCGGCCAATGCTGGAGAATCTCAAGTCAGAGTGGTTTTACAATTATCCAAAGCTTCGGTGATAAAGAGTATTGATGTTGGCAATAATGGCTCTGCCTTTGTAGAAGTTCAAGTCAGTCGTCAAGCCAGTCCAGATGAATTCAAGACCATATTGGTTGCTTCTTCGTTTTTGACTCCATTAGAAAGTCGAAATGAGAATAATTTGTGCCGTGTTCGAATGTTCCCCAATGACAAACTTAATGCAGATATTGCAAAAGAAAAATGGGATTTGTTAAAAATCCTTTGTACTCAACCCTTCAACAAAAGTTTGAAATATGGAATTTCCTTTATTACTTTGCATTCAACTGAAGAAATCAAACATCAAGAACCTTCCAAAGTGACAACACTTGGTGCTTTCAAATTGAAAGATGAAGACGATGATGACACCAGTGAACTTTTTAATTTCAATCGGAAACTACTTAGTCAACCCAAAGCATCAGTTGCTACTTCAATTAGATCAGAAACAACGTTGCAAAGTTTAGCTTTGCATTCCACTCAAGCTGAAGCTAAACGAGTTCATCAACCCTTGAAAACGCCTAAAATTCCACCTTCGAAAGCAAATGCAGTTAAAATTGAGACTCCAAAAGAAGCTGTCAAAAAACACAAGCTAGAAAGTCCAAAAGATTCTCCTGCGCGTAAGAAAATCAAAATAAAGGAAGAACCCCAATTGCCTCGAAGAAATGTGCTTGAACCTGAAAAGAAGACAAGCCAAGCCAAGAAACTGGAACCAGAAATAAAGAAGCACAAAACAGAAAAGTTTGCCTCACTGATGTCAAATGTTGTTTTTGTTCTCTCTGGATTTCAAAATCCATTGCGAGGTGAGATCAGACAAAAAGCCTTGGAAATGGGAGCAAAGTACCGAGCAGATTGGGATAATTCATGTACCCATTTGGTATGTGCATTTGCCAACACTCCCAAATTCAATCAAGTCAAAGGCAAAGGTAAAATCATCCAAAAGGACTGGATTGAAAAGTGTCATCATGATCGCAAAAGGTATCCTTGGAGACGCTACTGTTTAGATAAAGCTGATCAAGGACAACCAGAAAGTGAAGATGAGGTATGGGAAGATAATGGAAATGTTAGTGTCATCAAGAAGGAGGAAGAAGATGTTGGCGACACAGACGACGAATTGGACCAAATCCGGAATGTTGTTCCGAAGAAAGAGGAGGAGGACTATGACAAAGACACTGATGAGGAGATTGAAGATATCAGAAAGAAAGAAAATGAAAACAGTGCTTATGACCAAGATACTGATCAAGAAGAGGAAAAAGATGATGATCCTTATGAAGCTGATACAGATGTTGATGAAGAAGAGGAAGGTGACAAGAAAGCAGAAAAGAAAATGTTGCCACCATTACCTGATTACTACAAAGGCTTGGCATTTTTTATTTATGGACAATTCAAGTTTGAAAAGACAAGAAAGTCTATCATCCGTAAATTTGTTCGTCCATCTTTTATTCAATCTTGTTTTGATCAAGACAAGTTGATCTCGCCCTCCAAGCATTTTATTACTGATGGCAATTGACATTGTATTTCCCTTTTTTCAGAGGCTACAAAATGAATAAGGAAGTCAGAGAACTGAATAACTTTCAACAACATTGAATACTTGAAATCTCCATATTATATTTGAATATTCTAATCATTTGAGATTTTTCATAAAAATATATTTTTTAAGGCCCTTCATCAAGTTTTCGTTTTTTGCTACCTTGCTTCATTGTTTCTTCCAAAGTCATTTGCCTTGGACCCTTACACCGTTTGGACGCCGAACTCAATAAAGTTTTTGAACTTCGGGGAGAATTTCTCGTGACTATTATCCTTGACGTGGATGGACTGGAAATCATTTCTTCTTGAGACAACTTTTTGGCTAATTCTTCATCTTTTTTCCTCTGTTCAATTTCCGCTTCTAATTTCTTTTGCATGCTTAGAAACTCTGAATTGGCCTCAGGATTTTCAATAGCTTCTTCTAATTGAATGGCTTCAATGAGTTTCTGACTTTCTAGTAATTCTTTGGTTCTTTTTTGTTCTTCTTCAGCGCGAATTGCTTGGATTTGTTCGGCAAATTCTTTGCCTGAAAGAAAAGATCAACTTTAAAAAAAATATCGTCAAAATGAAAGGAGTTTTGCATTGTGTAGCTTGGATGTAAACAAAGTTTCACGATTTTTTCTTCATTTTTTGTACTATGTACATAACATTCGGCTTTTGTAAAAATATGTCATAAATGAAGAAAAGTTGAACATTACCTATGACTCCATCTTCAAAAGTAAACTCATGAGTCCAGCCGCCTTCTTCAAATAAGGTTGTTGCATCGCCTTTGATTCGATTTTGCAGTTCAGTCGCGTAATTTTCTTGGATAAACGTCCATAAGGGTTTGTCGACCAAGTTATCTAAATTCTTGGCCTTTCGACACCAAGTTCCAATCCGTTTCTTGCAAAAGGGGCAATGCAAATTGGTCAGTTCGAGGTTTTTGGCAAAACATGGCTTGCACATTTTGTGGTTACATGGCATGGTTATGGGTTCGAATAGGATTTCGAGGCATATTGAACACCCATAGGCATCCATGTCACTTTTACTCGCCATCGTTATGTGTAATTTTGGTCACATTCTGAAAAAATAGAAAATTAGACGTTATGGCATTTTTGCAAAGTTTTGGGGTTATTTTTCTCTGAATGGTCAAGTAACATAAAAATTTGGTAAACATATGAGTTAGCGGTCACTAAGCAGACTGGTTTTCAAGGTCCAAAATGTACTGGAATTCTGCCTTAGTCAAGCCTTGAACCGACAATCTTGCACTTGTGAACAATGCCAATTTGGCCAAAGGTCCTCCACGAGCTTTATGTTCAAGATGTAACTTTTTCAATTCTGATAGTTTCACATATCGTTTCAAATCACGATCGAACTTCACATCCACCATTTTCCACCTTGGATTGTCTTTTGGACTTTTGGCATCGTAATGGGGATCTTTTGGATCGAATTGCGTATGATCAACATAGGCTTCTTTGACGATGGTGACAATACCAGCGATGCCAGGTTCTTTGGTATTGCTGTGATAAAAGAAGGATTTTTGACCCTTTTTCATGGAAATCATGTGATTCCGAGCTTGATAATTCCTGACACCGTCCCAGAAAGCCGTCTGATCGGGTTCGTTTTTCAGATCTTCCAAACCGAATTTGACATCGATACCTTTTTCAAAACGACTTTCAGGCTCGGATTTCATTAACCAATATTCGTAAATTGGCTTGTCAGATTTGGAAGCAGATTTGTTGTTAGTGTCTTCGCCTCGCTTACGTTTTGTTCCAGGCATTTTGTTAAAGGAATTAGTCACTTGAGAGAAAAGTCGAAAAATTTTGTTGTTGTTTTGAAATGACATTTAGAGCGGGAAAACCGGAGCATTTGCGTTAAAACACGCAACCTTTCTATAACAATGAACGATCAATAGTGAACAATCAGTTCAATCCTTTGTGCAACAATATGATTAGATCGCAGAAATAAATTAGTGTTCCAGATGAATTGTATTTCAATTTGGATACTAAGATTTTTCAATGCATAAAGTATTCAAAATTGCGCAATTTTGTAGAAATAAAATGTCAAAAGAAGTCAACAGGTTCAAAACTCAAGCCTCAAGGATTTGTCCTGCTGCTTTGCATAACAATTTAACATCAAGACCATTGACAACTGTTTGCTGTAGACTAACTAAATCATCCATGCCAAGACCTACTGATTGTTCAAGTACTGTCAATATCATTGTTCCTTCGTCGCCCAAGAAATTTGTTATGGCTGTCTCCAAATCGTTAGTGAAATATGGCACAACCACATCATTGAAGACTTTTTCACATTTGGTCCCAGCACTAATTTGGGTGTGAAATTTCAAATATTTTTAACATGAAAATAAATGTAGCTCGCATCGCTCGCAACATGTCGTAAAATGAAACTTATTGAGTGATTTTCAAACACTGCGATAAGAAATGTTCTTGATTTTACCTAGGACATCGTTCAATCGATTGGCAAGTCGAAGTGGCTGCGTCATCAGTGAAAATTACTTCCGCTTCAATAGTGTCAAAGACCTCTAGCGTTTCATTATAATACGAGGAAAGACCCATATTCTCCATATAAGATTCAAGTACTCCTTCCATATAGTCTTTGATGTCCTCGTTAACTTTCACTGCTGTGTACAAATCTGTGACCACTTTGACGCAAAAGTCACAAGAATCTAAAAATTATAAAACTTTGCATACATAAATCCTTGTTAGGAATATCCAAGATTATACTTACCTCCCTTTTTGGATCCACGGAGAATCTGGGATCCGGATGCGTAGCAAATCAGCAAAGAAAGGGCAAACAATGCTTGCTTCAACATGTTGTGACTTTGTTGTAGACTGCCTAAACTTCAGTCAACTTCTAGGCTCTTTTATACAGATGATTGACCTTGGAGGACGTAAAGGCCAGTGACGATATTTGAATATACTACGTGTCAAAGGGATGACAAGTGTGGAAAGCAATCATGTACTCATTAGTATCAGTAGCCTTCCCACACAAAATGTAGAAAAAATACTGTTCCAAATGAATTGTATCTCAATTAGTTATTAGCCACGATCCCTAGTAAATTCTAGATCCAAAATCCCCAAAATCCCCAAAATATGCTTGAGCCTTGAGTTCGCACTAAATAGAGCAAGTAAATTCGCACCCCAATCTACATAGTTAATAATACGGAACAATGTCGCTGTTTCACGCAACCTCCTATAATCATGGCATTTGTTGCATTGTTATTGCGTGGATCATATTCACCAAACAGATTCACCAACACATCTTTGTTTTCCGAGATCAATTGAGAATGTAGAGAGGTGTGGTGAATGAAAAAGAAAACAAATATCCGGAATCCGAGTCCTTAGAATATGGCATCGATTCCGAGTTGGAATCCGGGATTTATTCCGTATTACATACCATAAGTTGGCAGTGATTTGACTTATGTCAAACCTCTTCTTACATAAAAATATAATTCAAACAAAGAAATAATATTCAGAGAAGCTGAAAGTCACACTTGATGCATACAGTTTGTCAGTAATGGATTTTTTATCAGATGTCCTCGATTTTTCTTTACACTTGTATCTAAAGCAACGTGGCAAACTTGCCTCTGGCCTCACAATATGAGCCACAATGCTTGACAGGAACTCAATTCACCTAACTATCGCATCGTCATAACGAAATCCAGAAAGAGCATGTGTCAAACCAAACCAATGTTCGAGGGTTTCCATTTCATTTCCTGTACATACAGTCAGTCCGCCGTCTACCTAGTATCAAATTGTCCAGTAAAGGATTGCCATACACACATGAGGACTATGTGCCGAGAATGAGAGAACAATTGGTAATCCAGCCAA
>LT728005.1:50010-86109 GCA_900157175.1 Oithona nana
GTTGACAACTTTGATTTCACGAGAAAAATTGTCAAAAAAATTTGGGTGAAAAACTCGTGAAAATGTTGGGGTTTTGTCAAAATTGAATTTTTGGACAAAAATTTGACTTTTCGAATAGTGTGGGATAGGGTAGTGGACAATATAACTAAGCTCAGTATGGTTAGGTGAAGTTGGGAAGTTGGACACCCCTTGCGGTACCTTTTTCCTTGAGATACACTATATACTGGAATCTCATTTGCAATAATGTCAGGAATAAGAAAAAGTAGAAGACATTGATCCTTATCATACGGGAAAGGTCTTCCTGCCACTACTCTTACCCTTAGAAGCTGAGAAACTGAGAAAGTATTAGTAATATCGCTTTCCACAATGAGCAGCCAAAGAGCTGGATGGAGCTGAGAATGCTGAGCATGCAGGAAGATAGAAAAAAAAGAGTCGAGAAAGTAGAGAAGAAGAAGAAGGAAGGTGGCTAACCTAGTAAGAAAACCCACAGATCCATACTATAATATTTACTTACATCATCACCTAAGAGGACAAACATAAAGAAAGAAAGAGGAGGCATCTAGCCAGTTTGTTCATTGACGCATCATCCCTTTTTTTAGCTTGGGACCATAGAGGGATGAATAATGTAGACGACATCATGCCAGATACTCTGTCAAATGAGAGGACATGCTGGGATGCAAATGTCTCGCGAGTCATGCCATCTTAAAGTTTGAGGAGGAGAAAGAGCGCTGGCCGGAAGGCCCAGGAGGCATTTTGAATTTTGGCATCTGGAATAACTCCATCTACATATAAGTAGGCGGTTAGTTTTGATAGTTTTATGACCCCATAATAATGTGGTCTATTCCGACCTGAAAACCTTCCCAACAAATCTTCAAGTCCATTTCGGGACAAAAAATGATAATCTTGATCGTTTTTTGTGCCAAACTCCAAGAAGTAACAATGGTTAGAGGCTCCTCTCTGCTTCTCTATCTTTTTTTTTTCGTGTTCTCATACGCCCCAATAGTATTTCGCCTCGTGAAAGCTCTACGTTAGCTTACGATGCTACTGCTGCTGTAGTCGTAGCGCGCAACGTAACATCAGCAGCAGTGTGTGTACCAGCGGACGACGAACCACGCGCTAGTGCCGTACTGCTACTTTGCCTTGTCGGCCTAAATTATCGATCCAAATACGGTCGTGGCGCGCTTCCGAGCACTCATGGGGTGCCCCATGATTCTGCAGCCAAAAAGGCTAAGTTACACACTGGGCTGGGCTCTTTTCAAAAAGCTTCAGTGCGAGTGAGGCAAGTTTTGATGAAAGGTCGGGTTTAGACACGGTGTTTGAAAATAACAGAAAAAGTGTCATTCAAAGTTGCGAGAGAAGCGTTACATTTACGTTACGTTTACATTTTGAGTGGAAAAAAGTCAATTAAAAATGGTCCAATTTTGCAAGTACTTGAAAAGCTAAACCTTGCGGTCAAACAGTGTAACCAGACAGGTCAGTCTAATAGGACAAAAATTGGTGGAAAATGCCAAAATTCAAAAGCGATTGAAAATCAAAGAAATAGTGTCATTCAACATTGCGAGCTAAGCGAGCTATTTTTGCATTTTGAGTGGACAAAGTTAATTAAAAATGCCAAAGATGGTCCAATTTGGTGAGTTCTTGTAAACATAAAACTTGCTGTCAAACAGTGTTACCAGACAGGTCAGTTTTAACAGGACAGAAATTGGTGGAAAATGCCAAAATTAAAAAATTCAGACAGACAAACAGACACATTGACAACTACACAATGGACAAAATACAGAGATAGACTTCAAAATTAACTATAGTTAACATACCAGTACTTTCTGGCTCAAAGGCCCACCGAAGAGGAACCACTCCTAAAGCACTATTAGCAAACCGATTTGACCAAACGTTGACTGATTTGCCTGTCTCTGGATCAGTGACTTCAACAAAGAGTGGGACCATGTTGCTGGCAAAGAGAGTATTGTCTTTGATCTTTGAATTTTTGTAGTGGGACTGCGCACTGGAACCGTCAGCACCATATTTAAACTTGCAAACTACACGAGCATTGGGGTGTTTGGCCTTCAACTGCTTTATCCAATCGAGTAAATCTTGGTCTCGGAAAATTTTAGACACTTGACGACACAAAGCATTTTCCATGGACACACAAACGACTGATTCTCCATAAGCTATGCCATCTGGAAGACATTTCTTCTTAGCTTTCTTGATCTCGTGCCAACTTGGGTGCCGTAGCGCATTTGCCTTTTTGGACTTTTTTCTGTTTTTGGTGTATTGAGCTGCTGTCCAACCAAACTCAATAACCTCTGACAAGGCCTCCATTTCGCTCATCATAATGCCTACATACATTAAAATTGTCTAGGTGTCCAAAGTTAGATAGCTACGCAATAGCAAACTTTAAAAAGAGTAAGCAAGAAATCCAAAATGTTTGTAAATCACCCTATAATGTCTCATTTGAACTTTTCCATTATACATTCCTACCTATTCACAATCTGTATCACACCGTTACAATTCATCAAAATTGTTTTATTTGAATTTTCACACCAAAAATAATAAGAAATGCACACTAATCAAGGTATCAGACATGCCTACATGTACACAGTGTTTGAAATCATAGAAAAAGTCACATTCAATAGTGCAAGCAAAGCCGACGTTGCAAAAGACATTTTTTGCTACGCTTGCGGTCTTCCCGAAATAGACCCGAATCTTGACGAACCAGGCAGTTTCGGTGATGCTAGAAGAGAATGGACACCAGCGGGCAAAAAGATGTACAATTCCACTTGTGATATTGCTTGGCAAATGGGTTTCGACGACAAATGGCTAAGACAGTGTCCTCATGGAGTCAAAAGCTGTTTTTGGTCCAAAACAACTTACGATGGCAAAGTGGGTATTTTCCGAGGCTGCGCACCCTCTTTCTTTCCAATGGACGAGGGATGTCGTATTGAATTGGAGTCAGTCTTGGTTGGTAGCCTGGGCAGCACTAGCGTCGCCCCGCGTGTCGAGCTTTGTTTTTGCAACAAAGACAAATGCAATATTGACAATGCTATTGAGGACTACTATACTCAGGGGTCAATGACTTTGAAATGCTCCTGGTTTGCTCTATATCTTTGTATATTATTTGGATTGTTCATTTCATATGGAAAGTAGAATAATAATTGAATTATGAAATGAGAAAGGTTGTCGTATTCCTCGTATTGATGTAGAAGTACAAAAAACGTTTTGGTTCTTATAGGGATAAAACACGGCACACTGTTCGAAATCTTCATTTTTTGTCCAAAAATTCAACTTTGATTTCCCGAGATGAAAAACTTGTGAAAATGTTGGGGTTTTGTCAAAATTGAATTTTTGGACAAAAATTTGACTTTTAGAATAGTGTGCACTTGGGTTTTGAGTTCAGAATCGCTACGCTCCCAATGATTGTTAATGTTACCTTTACTCGCCAGGATAGTTGTAAACCAGTGTGTGTCCAACGACGAAGTCTCGCTAGGATCGTCGAGGCGAATCTCGCTGTAGCCTTGAAAACGCCGCCCCATCCAAATGTCATGCTGGCCAGAAAGGGAAAGCCAAGAGGCTCTTCTTCGCTCGTTCTCGTTTTTTTCTGTTGTTACTGCATCCGTGACCCATTTCACATGAGTACGGCTCGAGGATTGGAAGGTGGGGGATCATTCGCTTTTTTTGCCAAAGCGATGATCTGATGCGAGAATTAATGACATGTTTAGAGAGCTTTCTACATGTTTAGAGCCAAAAGCTTTTACAGCTTGGCGAAAAGTTTGAAGGTTTTTTTGGGGGCGATGGTGAGAACGGGGAAATCGATAGAATCTTCAACAGCGACTGTGGAATTGATGAGAGTTGTGAAAACATTGTTGTCGATCGAGTTTTCTAGAGGCAAAGACTTTCTGCTTGATGAAAGTTCCAGGCTAGGCCACTTTGGAAAGTTTTCTAGGCAGCTTGGGAAGAATTGATGCCATCATCATCATCACAGGCATCACAGGGATTTGCTTGCTCTTTTCTTACATGTCTTTTCTTGGCCAAGATGCTAAAACAAAGTTCAATGTAGGAGAACATGACTTTCAATAGAAAACATGTCATAAATGCACCAAGGGGGCACAAGAAGGCATTACCAAGATGCCATATCAGTCTCAAATGTATTCATTAAAAGTGCATTTCATCCTCAAAATGTCTGATTTTCAATTGTCTATGACAAAATGTTTTTGCCTTCTGAATGATTCCATGAGTGATTTGACTACATTTTGGCATCTATTTTAGCAAGACTATGTAAATGCAGTTTATCCATCATTGTCTTTGCCATTAATATCAATGTTTTTACCACTCCTAAATGGTCCAGGAGTAACTTGACTACTTCATGTTGTCCTTCTTTACAACAAGCAAATATAAATACAGTTCATCCATAATTACTTATGGCATTCAAATCATTATCTTTTTTTTTACTTTTTATGCCAACCAACAAACTTCGCGAAAAAGCACGAGTCTACAAATTATGCAAATAGACCCTATACTATTTTGTATTTTCAAAGTTTGGTATTGTGCTGTTGCTGCTGAGGCTGCGGCAACGAAGGCTGCAGCAGCCTCGATGAAAAGTTGAGTTGCATTCATTTGGATGATAAATCTTGTAGAAGCAGAGGGATTTGGTCAAAAGCATGGTGTGGTGGCAACAGAGAGCTTTTGTTACTCTATGGCCTCTACATCACGTCCCATATCCTTCTGTTGCGGTGGCCTCTTCTCAGCTCTCCTCCTTGGTCTTCTTCAGCCTTATGTACCGCAAGCCTTTTCTTTCTCAATAACCTCGAATCTCTGTCTTATTTACCAGGAAATCATGGCACATCAACACAGAAGTCACTTGATGCTTTTGCTATTGGCCTTGGTGACAGCTTTAGCAGGACAACAGGGCGCAAAGGCTTACACTGCGACATCAGCCAAGGACAACTCCAGGCAAAATCACTATGGCACCAAGCAACATCGGGCGCAGCCTGAGGCCAATTTGCTTGTCGTAGTCATCGGAGGGTGAGTTTACTTCCCAAAGATTTTCTTCTTGTACACACTGTTCGAAATCTTCATTTTTTGTCCAAAAATTGAACTTTGATTTCCCGAGAAAATTGTCGATTTTTCTTAGGTGAAAAACTCGTGAAAATGTTGTGGTTTTGGACTTCTTAGCTGTTGACAACTTTGATTTCACGAGAAATATTGTCAAAAAAATTTTGAATGAAAAACTCGTGAAAATGTTGGGGTTTTGTCAAAATTGAATTTTTGGACACAATTTGACTTTTCGAATAGTGTGTTCTAGTTATAATATGCATTTTGGTACAAGGTTTTGGGAATGGATGGGGGATAATAACGGAAATGAAAATGTAAAATACTACTACGTTTCCAAAGAGTCAATATTGATTCTGTAGGCTACAGTTATAGGTGTACTACAAAGTAGAAGAAGAGCAGCAGCAGCAGCATTTCAATTCAATTTTGCTCACTGTGGCTGCTGGGATATGTGCTCGCTCGCGCTGTCGACTTCACAGAGCAGCAGCAAGTCAAGCGTTCACTTTGCAATTCCAAGCGGGAAAAGATTTCCGGCTACCCACGAGCCACCATCCCACATGCCATAGTTGATCCTAACTCAATATAAGTCTGACTTTATCATCATCAGATTCCGATGGGATTACCTAGAACACTTCCAACCTAGGGGCGGACGCTTCCCGGGATTTGACAACTTTCGTCGTGGAGGAGTGGAGACGGAATACCTTCAGTCTGTATTTCCCTCAGAATCCTTTCCAGCCTGGCAGACAATCAACACAGGTTCCTATTTCTTCTTTCTAAATTATTTTCTAGCATACATAATAGGATTCGTGGAACTGCTATTCATTTTTTTCCGATGTAGTAAGCATAAATACATCCGCCGCAGCGTTAGCTGCCGCTTCCGAGACACAAAATGTTCTGCTCTCTCCACCCACCCACATACTTACCCTGGTGGTGAATGCATTATGTGCAGCTCTCCTCATTAGACTTTCATTAGTTTGTTAGCAACACATGAATGACGTCACTTAGAATACAGATAATTAATCCATATTCAGATGAAAATGTATTTGCAAATCGCGGTTGTACATTTAACTTTTTGGCCTTTTGTAATAATTTCTCTGTTATGTATTCATAGATCACAGCATTGCTGAGATGCATATTGCGGTCTTAGATCTGAAAAAAATTCAGTCTTGTTTTTGTACTCCAAAAAGAAAACAGATTTTTCTCCCTATTTTTCGTTTACATTAAGAAGAGTACAATTTCATTACAACAAAAAGGCCAAAAAAGCAGATACTCTAAATGGATGATCATTACAGGCTTGTATCCTGGCGACCACAACATCATCGCCAACCAATTTGCCGATGTCGATTCCGGTAATAAAGATAATGGTAAAATGTACTTTGACAAGGCCAACGAACATTACACAGGCCTGCACAAATGGTGGAATGCCAATGAGCCCATTTGGGCCAGTGCTAGCAAGGCTGGCCTCAACTTTTCGACCTTTTTGTGGAGCAGGTATTATTATCTATCTTCACCTAAAAACGAAGTATTTTACTAAATATTTCCTTCAAAAGGTGTGACGTTGAATGGTTCGATGTGAAGACAGAAGAGCCCAAGTTTTGCGAGAACATTTACAAAAAGGACGAGTCCAAGACACTGCAAATCAATATTGAAATGGCCATCATTCATTTCCAGGATCGATTGGCGAATGCTGCAATAGTAAGTGTCCAGTGCTTCAATCTAATGCACTTTTTCTCCAGAAAAAAAGGAGATCACCTACTTTTTTTGCTTTCAAAAGATCTTCTTCTTTGGCCTAGTGCAGTTTAGAAAAAAAGAGATTTGATAGTAGTGAAGCTCAAAGTACAACTTCATAGTGTTTGAAAATCACCAACAAATGTCTCCTTTTCACGCCACCCCACGCTATAAGGGGTAGTCATCAGCTGATCAGTAGTGACGTCATCGACCTGATAGATCAGCTGATCGACCTGATAACAAATAAACATAACTTGCTACTTACGCTCGCAGTGTTGCATAATGCGACCTTTTTGGCCTGATTTTCAAACACTATGAAGTATCAAGGAAGAAGTTGTGTGTCCTAAGCTATTATGTTCTTCTTGCAGGTCTACGAGGACAGTTTACTCAAGGCGTCTGCTCAATACGGCCCATTATCCAAAGAGACCGAATCAAGCTTGAGACAATTGGACGCTATGATCAACTACACTGTTGGCCGCTTAGCCGAAACGCGCATGGATGAGCATGTCAATTTCATTATCATGTCTGATCATGGAATGAGTTATGGAGCTAATCCTACCAAGAATCACCATCCCTTTCCCAACTTTCCTTTGAATAAATACAAACCCCGCACCGTTTCCATGGAAGCGGCCATCAGACCCGTTGGACGAAAGGTGCGGATGGTGGTGGGTGAAGGTGCCTACGCTATGGTCTACCCCGTCCATCCCAAAGATACCCATGCGGTCCTAGAGGCCCTGCATAACACTTTAAAAGGGGTGGAAATCTACACGAAAGATGAGATTCCCCCACATCTCCATTGGAAAGACAGCAAATATTGCCCTCCTATCCTGGTTTTAGCTCACCCTGGAGTTGTCATCCAGAGTGCCAGTGGTCTACATCAAAGACCCCCCACTGTGATGCCTAAATCATATGATGAATACGAGGGTAAATCCAGGCATTCCGGTATTAGTGGATATGATCCCGAGGAGCCTGAAATGCGTGGCGTATTTATGGCGCGCGGACCAGGTACACTTTAACAATCTACGTCAATGAGTTCTATTTTGAGGAGATTTTTTTATTTTTTGCAGGATTCTTGTCTAGTGATTATCCACAACCCCCTATTCACCTGGTGGACATCTATCAAATGATTTGCTTCTTACTGGACATCGATCCCCTGCCCAATGACGGGATATGGGACCGAATACGAGCCCTACTTAAAAACTCCAGTGTCTCATTGAACTCTAGTGTTGTGCTAACCTTGTTTACTCTACTATTCGTCACCCTACAATAGACTTTCCAGTCACCCTAATCTTCAATAATAAGAAAAGAAGAAAACAGACTTTTCAGACGCAAACGAAGGCTTTCCCATAACTTTACTATAACGTTTCTAGTTTGGTTTTCATCATTATAACGACAGAGGGCGTTGTAATGACCCGATCCAATTTGTGAAAGTGGCAATGGAAGTAAAAGACTCTACTACTCTCAACTTCAATGGAAAATGGACTACATACTGCGCTAGCTGCAGACAACAATAGTGCTAACCTGGCTTTCATCGCATTGACAAGTTCCATTATACGACGCAAGGCTTTTCAAAAAAATCCCCTCCGACCTACCTATGCCAATGACTATGCCACCGGCCCCCTCCTTCTCTCCATGGAAATCACGTCAACAGGAAATTAACTTAATGTTATTACATATACCATGAATGAGGTTGTGATTCTGAAGTTAGAGTTACTACAGTACTTACTCACAGTGTGCCAAAGGTCCATTTTTTTGTCCAAAAATTCGAATGTTCGCAAAAAGGGAATTTTTGGACAAAAATCGGACTTTTAACACGCAGTGTGTTACTCATCACACTTTTATATAGAGAAGTTCAAACTTTTGCTTTTTATTCAATGTTGTCATCCTTGTGTCATCTAGTATCTCTATGGTGACCTACTAATCCTCTTTATTCTCCCTTTTTTTCAAGGATTAGTCTTCTTTCTCCCATGTCAGATCTGCTCTACTCTTATTCCTGTTATTACTATAGCTTCATTATTCATCTTGGCAGCAGAGAGAGACCAACAATTGATTAAGTTTTTTTCCAAGGATAAAAGAAGCTGAAAAATCTTATCATCATTATCAATGGAACATTTGTTACATTACCATTCCAGTCTAATAATGAGCCATACAGAAAATATATGAATGTTTTTTCATTTAAGAGTTCTTTTATTTTTGTCTTTGAAATCATCGCTCATGCACCCAACTTTTCTTAGCTTTATTGCCTATTCAAAACTTGCCTGGACACCCTGTAATACTATAGTATGGAGTCCTAAATCCTCTATCTTATTGAGAATCCAAAAAAACGTCAGGAAGGTTTGGTGTAGAAAGTCGATTAAGTATTCCGGAAGGCTTGTCTGGCAGGCTAAGGAGACTACCAATGAGATTGTTGTCGACCAAAAGCAAGACATAAGAGAGATAGGAGCTTGAACACATGTCTCTGATCTTTTCGACAAGAATATTGTAGTTATCATCAGAAATGATCAACCAAACAAACGTGAATGTAACAATAACAATGTGGAAATGGATTTATTAGAGTAGGAGACACGAGATCTTAGGATCGGAGTTTTTCTTCAGTGGATTTCTTGGTTGTTAAGACTTTTTTACGAGGCACTTTACTTTCTTTGGATGGTTTCTTGATCAACGGAATTTTGCTGTTGCAATCCTGCAATTTTTGAAATATTTTTTAAGGTCACCTTTTTTTTCAATAATCTTTTCTGCTTTCACCTTGTTAGTTAGGTTAGGATTAGTCTTAGACATGCATTTCTTCCTTTAACTCACGTTAGGAGACTCAGGTTCGCTGGTCATCTCTGTTGAGGTGCTGAAAAAAATCATGAAATTTTGGGATCCGGATTTACGTAGAAATAAAAAAAGCATTTTTAGTACCTGGTTTTTAGTTGTGATTTGAGTTGGCTGCACTCTTCTTCCTTCAATCGGATTTGAGCTTCCAGCTCCCTCCTCAGGTCTAAATGCTCTTTTTCACTAGCATGGATCAAATCCTGATGATCCTTGACTTCCTTCCATAAGGCATCCGCTTTGTCAGACAACCTGTCTTTTTCTTTTTTCAATATCTCAGCTTCATTTTTGTACTTGGATATTTCATAGATTTCCAGTTGCAAACCTTCTTTTTCTCCTCTTAGAGATTCTTCACTCAATTTGAGTTCATTCAAATCTTGTTCCAAACGAGTTTTGTCATCTTGTAAAGTTTTTAAAAGTTTGCTTTTTTCATAGATTTGATCTTGTGCGACTTTGTATTTGTCCTGCCATTCTTCTGAATCCATTTCTGAATTCTTGAGTTGATCTTCTAAACTTTTACTTTTATCTTCCATCAGAGAAATATTTTCCGAATTTTTAATCATTTCACCTTCAGATTCAACAGATCTTTTCTTAAAAGTATGCAATTTATCTTTCAAACTTTGATTTAGAGTTTGTAACTCATGCAGATCATTTTTCAAATTTTCCCGCTCAAGATTTGAATTTTTCAGCAACAGCTGACACTCTTCCAATTCCGCCTCTTGTTGTTTATTGGCGCCAACTTCTGTTTGCAACTGAGTTTTGAGACTTTTGCAAAGACCATCCAAGTGATCAATTTTAGATTCTTTGGCTTCCACTTGATCATGTAAATCTTGAACTTTGGATCTTTCCTTCTCCAAATCGAACATGATATTGTTTAACTCGGATTGAACTCCTTGCAAATTTTCCACTTCAGTTTGTTTTTGCGATAATTTGCGGCTTTCCAAAGTGAGGATTTTGGATTTTTCTTCCTTCCATTCTTCCTCAGTTTGGGTCAATTTCAAAGTTTTTAATTCCAATTCGCTGTTCAACCTTTTATTTTCTTCTTCCAATTCCCGCAATTTGGCCTCCTTCAATTTGACTTGGGTCTGTGATTCATTCAGTTGAATTTCACATTCACGCAAATCCTTGGATGCGGTTTGTCTTCGTTCGGTTTCTCTCTCGAATTTGTCGGTTAAACTCTTGATTTCCATTTCAATCTTTTGCTTTTCCACTTTTACATCTTGGGCTTTTTGTGTGTTAGCATTCTTTTCAATACTCAACTCAACTGATTCTTTACGAGTATGCATTAATTCTTCGGTTAAATTCTTACATTTCTTGGTTAATTCGGTGACTTTAGCTGTGGACTCACTCAATTCTGCTTGCCATTTGAGGTTTGAAGTTGACATTTCTTTGGATTTGGCATCTAATCTGGATTGTAATTCTGAAATGATAAAAGTGGAAATGAGTCCAAACATTCTCAATTAAAAGTTGGAATGAGTGTCATTTAGTACCTTGAACAAAAGTATTCCGTTCATCCAACTGGGATTCCACTTCAGACTTGACTTTTTGTGCATTCAACAATTGTTTACTCAAGTCTGTTTTTTCATCCCTTAAAGCAGCTAATTGACCACCTAAACTGCTCTGATGTGAACTGGAATTGTTCATGTCAATTTGTGCCTCTTCAATCTCCTTTCGCAACTCGTCAATTTTGCTATTCTTGCTGGAAATCAATGATTCCAAATTGCCAATTTTCGTCTTATTAGCCTCCATCTTCTTTTGGAAATCACGCAACTCATTACGTAATGAGTCTTTATCATGGCCCAATTGACCAATGTCATTCTCCTTTTCTTCCATTGCACTCTTGACCTTCTTCAATTCCGCAGATTTGGCCAAAGACTCATTTTCCAAAGCCATGATTCGCTTTTTAGCCTCTTCCAAACTCTGATTCTTACTCTGCAATTCATTGTTGACTTCCTTATTTTTGGCCAAATAAAAGCTTTTCTGAGCCTTTTCCTCTTCCAATTCCAACTTGAGTTGTTCCATTTTGTTTTGGTCTTCAGCAGCAGCACTGCTACCTTCCTTGTTCCGTTCACTTTCGTACCTGCGAAGCCAAGGGGAGAGAAAAAAAATACGTCATGCACTAGCTGCAACTCAGGTGAAACTTCCTCCCTCCTCCCTTCCTTTCTCACAGACAGTTTAGCTCTGCTACTACTACTCTCATGCATGCAAAAGGGGCGATGTGGATTAAAGAACAGGTGTGCCTTGCCACTAACGAGATCGTGGTTGCCTGCACAATGGTGCAAATAGTGGTTTTTCCAAGGGAACATCACCATTTGCAGGTAACCAAGGAGTCGTATCGTAGCATCTTCTCTTTGGTTTTTCTTCTTTGTGGTTTTGCTATTCAACCAACGTAAATCATAAACATAGCCCTTTAGGGTTTTACTTACTGGATATGGTTCTGATTCTCATCCAGTGAATCTTTGAGTTGAAGAATTTCTTGGTCTTTGCTTTTGAGGAGGTCCAATAATCGTTTTGTCTCGGCGTTTTGACCGCTAGGATTTGAGGCAGGTACAACTTGTAGATGACTAGGACGTTTCATACGTGACGCTGATGTTCCAGGTTGATCCTACATTTAATTAGGGTTCAAAGTAAGGATAAGAATCTAGTGTTGATGTTGAGTTCTTTCAATAAATTACTCTTAGCCCTTCTAACTGCTTGGCAAAACGAGTTAACTTCAAGGCTGCTCTCTTTGGGAAAAAGACTTCATTAAGAGACTCCAACGCAGCAAAAAACTTTGAAAATGTTTGCCAATCTCATTGTTAGTAGCTACCGCACCGCCAAAGAGCCAAAAGGACCATAGGACAAAACGGATTGGTTTTGTAGACACTAGACATTAACTAACCGCAACTCCTCATGTTCAATTTCTTTGAAAATTGTGACATAATTAGGCTCCTGGGCACACTAATGTGGTGCTCATTAAAGTACTTAGTTGAAAAAAGGTCTGTCTGTAAGAGTCCCTTCAAACTTGAATCTCTTTAGATTTGAATCCCTTTCGACAAGGAATTCATTTCTAAGAAATTTGATCTTTTATGTTGCTAATGTTAAAAATGTCTATCCTACTTTTTCAATGTAGTGTTTGTAACATTCAGTGCTTCATTTTCCTTCGTTTACCTTGTTTTCCTGGAAGGAGATAGATGAGGTTTTACTTCTCTCTGCAATTTGCAGAGATGACTTGAACAATTTAGCCTCTAGAGCCAAATCTGAACTAGGACTAGGTGGAGGTGTTTGCTGCTGCAAAGACACTTGAGCTCTCAATTGAAGGATTTGCTGGTCTTTCAACTTCAATTGCTTCTTAGCCTCTTCGATTTCTTGGCTTAGATGGGACAAAGTCCAAGAATCTGCGTTTTCTTTGCAAGGGGTTGAAGGTAGGGACCTGAATGAACCATTTTGAGCCTCGGGCTTGAATTTAATGTTTTGTTGGGCCTCCTCTAATTGCTTGACCTTCAATTCCATTTGCCCCTGAAAAAAAATTTCAGGCACATTGACAAATTGTTTCCACAGATAAGAAATGTCAGGTTTGACTTGAAAAAAAAATTTCAAGTTTATCAAAATCGATGGATTTATTATACCTGCAGCGTTTCTTTGACGCTCAAATCGTGCTGCAATTTTTCCACTTTTCGTTCTAAATCCAACCATTTTTCGTGAACATTTTGTTTCTCGCGGGAGACAGAGGCCACCTTTGACCGTTCCTCATCAACCTTGAACAATAAATATCATCAATGAAAATACATTCATAGCCTTTTTGCATGGCAAAACAAAGAACCTAATACACATACATGTAAGGTACGATTCCTACCGGGTGTCCCAACAAGTTTTAGACAGGAATTTAGCAAAAAAATCGCTAAATGTTACGAAAAGCGAAAAACTCGTGAAAGTTTGTTTACATTCTAGCTAGGCAGTGCAGATCTCATTTCAATTTGACGATTTTTTTTTGACAAAAAATTTCAATATTCTAATTTCGCGTAGATTTGATATTTTCACTAAAGCTTCTCATCTAAAACTTGTTGGGACACCCTGTACGATTCCTAACTTCTTATAAAAGCCTTTTAAATGACCTCAAAAATCACCTCTAATGGCCTTTTGTAAAATGGAAACAAGGAACTTTATCAGGGATTTTTTAAAAGTTTGCAATCGTACACGCACGTTTATTCATTACTTTAGACTGCAAATGCATGTAAAGACATCGCCCATTCCGCCGCGCACGACTTTGACATTTTTCCGCATATTTTGTGAGTCACCCTAATTGTTATTTGCTTCACACTTGGCCAAAAACGCCTTGTGTGATGTTGCTAAAGTGTTTTTTTGCGAAGTCAGGACCTATTTTTTAATATAGTCATAGAGAAGCGGTTTTGCTGATACAGATACTAGATTGAGCTTTAGCCAAGGATTTTTTAATTAGCCGGTTTTGTGCATTGATAGTAGGAGGAACGAGGAAGCCATTGGATAATGCAGCAGCAGCTTCAGTGCTATCATCATGGAAAATGACCGTAGCACTAAAAAGAATGCGAAACATTGACCCTGGACACTAACAGGGATCGAACCAGGGGTAAATCTTACCCTAAAAGCCATCATTGTCCATTTCTTTAATCATACCTATTTTCTATGTGGGTAGATTTTTTGATATATTTTCAATATTTTGTCAAATTTTCCACATTGTCTCGCGCGATAGATTGAAAGTTTCAGTCTTGTTATTTTGTAGTATTGGCGGCCAATTAGCCTTTATCGGTATTCGAAACTATTTCTTTTTACCATTTTAAGAAGTGCTTTGAGTTTGACATTGACAATGACTCTGTCAATACGATATCCACTCAACCTCAAGATAAAAGGGGACCTTGCAAACCCCCTGTCAACCACGCATTGTTCAACTATACACGATTTTTGTCGCATTTTTTGAATCTCAATAACGGAAACGACATTCTTTATCCAAGATGCCTTTGATGTAGGGTGACTTACACTACCATGCACTTATTTTCACTATTTCACATCATAACTTATTTACTGAATAAAACTAACACTGTTCCTCCCATTACATTATCAAAACAATGGTTAAATCACTTGTCACTGTGTTCATCACTTACCTTGCGTTTTTCCTTCTCCAAATTCTGTTGCAAAATGTCAAAATTGTAAGCTTTTTTGGCCAACTCGGATTTGAACCCATCTCTTTGGTTTTCCAGAGTGGAAATCTTGGCTAATTGAGCGGCACTCAGCCCAGACTTCCAACTATCTTCGCCCATAAAGGCCATTTTCTTTGCAGTTTCAACTTCACTACTTTTGTACTTTAACCATTTTGACTAGACAAGAGATTGAGCGCGACTCAAGAAGTCGGTAAACATTTTGGGCCCTAAAATTGACGTGCGCGTAGTTCTGGGCGCTGCTCTGAGACTCGCGCGTTGAGCACCTGGCCAACAAGCGTTTAGTAGTGCCTTGAATTTTCATCGCTAAGAAAAAAACAACACGATCATCATCAATGGACTATCCTTGTCATCTTTGCACTCATTCTTGACTTGTTCAAGCTTCAAAGTTTTACAACCATTTCATGCTTGATTTTGGACGTGACCGAAACGAAAATCAAGTCCTTAGGACTTCCTCTCAGCAAGGTCTTTGAAATTCTTACCCCAAAATAAGCCCAAAATTCAAACATCTTTCTTCTGAAAACAAAAATTGGGGTTTGAACATGTTGACATTGTTTGAAAATTACTCAAAGGTTAGCAATTTGAATTTTTGAATTTTGGCATTTTCCGCCAATTTTTGTCCTATTAAAACTGACCTGTCTGGTAACACTGTTTGAAATTTTTTCAAAAAACGGGCCCTAGGTCAGCCCATTTTGGCCCAAATTGCCCAGGGCTCAAAATATGCAATTCTAAAGCAAAACAGACTTGTGATACGTCAAACTGGGGGTTTTCGAGGTTGCCGAGTCCATTTCCGGGGTCTTTTTTGGTGAAGGATGAAGTTTGGAATTCAATCCAGTGTGTACATAATGGGTAAACGTAAAATGGGTGGAGTTTGGGTTATACTCCTCGTTTTGGGCTGATTTTAGCTTGATTCTTGACTATTTAATAATTCAACTGATTTCAGCTCGTAATCCTGGTTGAAATCAGCTGATTTTCTAGCCAGAATTTAGAGCTGAAAGCAACTGATTTTCTAGCCAGGATATAGAGCTGAAAGAAGCTGATTTTCTAGCTAGGAATTGTCGCATTGTCGCACTGTCGCACTGTCGCGTTATATGCAGGCCCCCAAAAAAACAAAAAATTGCATTTTCCCGAGTTTTTTTGACAAAAAATCAAAACGTCTTGGGGTCCATAGGGACCATATGGGACCCCTTGTTTACCATCCCGGGTCTCATAAAGTTCACTTTTACACAGCCCAAATAGAACAGATATGTCCCCCCATTGATCAAAGGGTCCATCCCCTGTAAACGTAGCTCGCTTCGCTCGCAATGTTGAATGAGACTTTTTCTGTGATTTTCAAACACCGTGCATGTTTAAAGCTTCCATTTTTTTATTCACTTAGTTACTATCTAGCGATCCGCCTTGAATTTTCAATCGGTGAAAAATCAACACGCTGATCGTTGGTAGCAACTGCTGGGCAGTAGCAGGGCGAATGGTAATCGTTAACCTCCTGCACCAGCTAAATGGACCTACCATCCATCTTGAAGTCTTGAAATGTAACTGGCTTTTCCGGGAATTCGGTAGCAGTTCTTTTTTCAAATGCCAACATTTCTTCTCCTTAAGGTTTTTCTCTATCAGTTCACCTTGAACTGGAAAATTTGACAGGGAAATTGGCGCTAATATTTTCATCATCTTGACTCTGAAAAACTTCGCCTTTTCCACCGCCCAAAACCTCCTCCTTTCAGTAGTCGTAAAGGTCGTCATTTCTCAAAATCCCGCAATAATTGAAATGCGGGCATGCACATGTGTGTGCTGCTGTGCCTCTTTGCCTTTGCAAAAAATTTGAACTACAATTGAACTTCTCTTTTCTTTTTTTAAAGGAGCATCAGACAGACTGCCTACTACTTTGTTTATTCGAGAAAGTAAAATCAAAGAGGATTAGAATCACGAAACTAGCATTGCTTGGAAAAAGTGCATCACATTGTGGATAATATCAAACCATGAAAGTATGATCAACAGGCTTCCTTCCTACTCCTCAAACAGATTCAATATACAGGGTGTCCCAACAAGTTTTAAGATCGGAAGAGCGTCGTGTAGGGAAAGAGTGTAGATCTCGGTGGTCGCCGTATAACCGTTAAAATAGAAGATTTCAGAAAAAAAGATTCTGTATTTCTGTACACGTTAAGAAAATTCTTTTTTAAATGATTTCACGTTTTTTCTTGTAATCGTCCAAATCCGAGGATCATTTGCGGTGACTAGAGGTCGAGCTTCGAGTGATTGGAGCCGGAATGGCTGGACTGGACACATCCATACCCATTGTATCCGTGTTGACATCGATTTCAATATCGAAATTATGAGCGTCAAACAAGTCCAAAGGAGGCTTGGGTGCCTCAGGGCCCCTCATACGGATAGTAGTATCCATGACATTGGTCTCCATCCGTGGATTACATTTTTTCCTGGAGAACGGATTTGATCCTTCTTCCTCACGTTTTTTGGCCTCCATTTGCACTGCTTCTAAAGCTCTTTCGGCACTCTTTCGCCTATTTTGCTGATTGATCTCAGCTGACCATGCAGCGGTGTCTGCCACCTTGACAGCAGCATCAAGAGCTTGTTGGATCTCTTTTGCTTTAGCTTTGACAAATTCAATGGTTGGTAAAGGATCATTGGCTTCTTTCCACCTGGCAAATTCTTGAGACAAGATCTCTGTATCTTCCGAAATAGATTCGAAGGGCCAAAATACCAATTCTTCTTGGCCGAATTTTACTGTGAGGCCCGTTTCTCCGATGTCCCGGATTTCCCCCAAAAGGTAATATTGGCCGTGATATTTTTGAATGACTGAAAAGACAAACATTTGTTATTACAGAGTGTCCCAACAAGTTTTAGATGAAAAGTGTTAGAGAAAATCTCAAATATGCGCGAAATTAGAATTGGAAACTTTTTGTCAAAAATATTCGTCAAATTGGAGTGAGCTCTGCACTGCTTAGCTAGAATGTAAACAAACTTTCACATGTTTTTTCTCTATTCTTAACATTTAGCAATTTTTTGCTAAATTCCTGTCTAAAACTTGTTGGGACACCTGGTACATATGCAATGTAAGAACCTGACTGGGGAACAAGTATGTTTGATCAGCAGTGTGCCGATGCCTAATTTTGCCTTACTGCCTGGGGTTGTAATTTTCTCGAGAGTTCTTTTTTTTTGTCTTCGCAAATGCATTTTTGCTCCAATCTGACCAAGCTTTTAGCATATGTTCCCCTCCTCCTTGAAGATTTGAATTCTGATATTCTTATAGTAGTCATAAATATGAATTTGACAAGCCAGCAGTTTAGGACTAAAAACACCTACTAATAATGCATGCTTTTGAATCATAGAATCGCCCTTGGTTATTTTTCAGGCCCCCCTTTTGTGCTCCAATTGCATTGAGATGGGGAGCAAGGCCTCCCACGTGTCCATATGACAACCTTAGCCTAAGGGAGAAATGTTTCAAGTCTTCTTCCTTCTTTTTTAAAAGACCTAAGCAGTAACAGTTTATGATAATTACCTATCATCGATGAGACTAAATTCACGTGGGTTGACTATTTATCACCGCATGTAACCATTAGCTCAACAAATAGGCAAGAAGATGCTTCACATTGCTAGAAGACAGGTTGCCAAAATCAAAGTAGACCCCAATCAACTTTTCGGCTACCTACTTACTTATCTCCTTTTTTTAAAGGATGATATTCCCTACTAAAGGTTGCTTGGCTCAAGCTTGGCCTCAAGTCAAGGAAAGAAAGAGACTATTTGTATGGAAATTGAATTGAAGAGGCATAAAAATAGCTAGTATGCTTCTTCGCAACATGTGGTAATTGTTAAAGTCCCTGGCTTTGGATTATCCTTGATGAGGTGCTAGCTATCATAGCTCATCTTGGCTCATCAACTGGAAAAGTGAGTGTTTCAAACCTAAAGAAGGTAAAGTAACGCCATTAGATACCTTGCTTTACTCTCGTAGTAAACTGATTTGAATCCTGAGAAAAAGTGCTTAAAAATTCTTCAGAATAAATTGGCTTTACTCTTGATGATATCAGTTTACTCCTATTTGAAATGGCAAGGTTTTTTCCAGGTCATGAAAAAGAAGAAACAAAGAAAAGTGACGTCGTTTTATGTATTCACATTGTTATGCCGTTTGAGATGCAATAGATTACCAACCTATGTTATCGTTTTTCGTTTCTGGGAAGCTACAGGGTGTCCAGGCAAGTTTTGAATAGGGTACTAAGCAATAAGCTTTGTAATATTGCTGAGTATCCTATCCGCCAAAACTTGCCTGGACACCTGGTAGGTATGGATTTAAGTTAGGTTTTGACCATGATTCTTGTCGCATATGAATTGGTAACTGATCGTCATTTGACATTGTGATGGTAAGAGATGACTGGCAATGAAGTTCCAGGTTCCTATCTGATGACAACCAACATGAATTTTCAACCATTTTCATGAAAAGGAACAAGTGTAAAGTCAAAAGCTTTTTATAGCCGTAGAAAATTGAGATTTGTCGCGCTAGTCGCTAATGCAGCTGCATACACACATTGAAAATGCATGATATGCCCAAAAATGCACATCTTAGACGTCCATAGTCCACACTGAACAAAATTATACGTTTGAGTTGAGAGAAAAATCACCACATTTGCTTCAATTTAGAGTTTGGAGCAAAAATTGCCTTGATCATATTTCCACACTGTTCGAAATCTTCATTTTTCATCCAAAAATTCAACTTTGATTTCCCGAGAAAATTGTCGATTTTTTGGGGTGAAAAACTCGTGAAAATGTTGTGGTTATGGACTTTTTAGCTGTTGACAACTTTGATTTCACGAGAAAAATTGTCAAAAAAAATTTGGGTGAAAAACTCGTGAAAATGTTGGGGTTTTGTCAACATTGAATTTTTGGACAAAAAATTGACTTTTATCATAGTGCGAGTTCCTAGTGGTTTGAAAATCACTAAAAAATGTCTTATTTGAAAATATGTTACTTGAAAAAAAAAAGAACCTTCGTCCCACACACTAACTTACTTACAACTACTCGTAATTCACTTTGACAATTCTTTAAAAATAGTACAGGAAATGCCAAGACAAGTGAAAAAACCACCTGCCACGGACCAGCGAGATAGATACTCAAGGCCTCCTTTACTTCATATGAAGTTCATGAAAATGACATTTGCTTCAAATATTATTCGACAAATTATGGGGCTACTGCCACTGACAAAGTAACAACGGCAGCGGAGCGCGGCCAAAAATGGAAAAATCAAAAGTGAAGAATTAGAGCCTAGGGCGCGGGATTGTCCGAATCGCCTTTTAGCCTTGGCAATGACCTATGCTATATTGCTTCATCAGCAGATCAGCCTAAAATTCGAACTAGTGTTAAAATGGACAAATTAAAGAATTTTTCAGTTCCTGATTGATTTTTGAAAATGTTTTTTAAGCGCATTTTTTGGGGATGAGGCGCTAGGCCTAATGATGATAGGGGAATTTTGCCGTAGGATGAGGAAGACGTACTACGCGCGTAGCAGATATCAGTGGCGGCTTTTTTTAATCTGTGTCGATTGCCTACATCATGATGCACGTTTGAGTCCTACTTGGCCTTGCCAAGTAGTCATTAGGGATACTGATGTTTTTGACCTTTCGTTGAAAAAAAGGTCAAAAATGCTTTTAATTTTTGCCCAGTTTTTCCATCGATTACAGTAGTGGTATTAAAATGCAGATTCATAGACTATACTGATTATTGACTTCATAGACCTTAAGGGTAATTTCTGCAGTCTTGATGGGATAGGTTAGGTTATTAGTCTGCGTTATACTTCCACCCGACTGCAGTTCATTCAAGAGGGCATTGTAGACGTTTTGAACGGGTTTTTTTACAAGCTTAAAATTCAGAAGAAGGGCATTGTAAACGTACATTGTGATAGGCACATAAATCAATTGTGTGTCAGTTTGCCAAGTTGATAGTAACAATGTTTTTACCACTACTGATTGGAATCATAGTTGCGGCATATTTTTATGTGCGGCAAAGATTTCAATTCTTTGCCAATCGTGGCATCCCATACGAACCAGGTTACTTTCCATTGGGAAGCATTGAAACTTGGAGACTTTTCACTGGACAAACAAGTCTTTTCAAAGTTGCTGATAAGGTTGCTGCTCGACATCCAACCAAAGAAATCATTGGGTAAGAAAACATTCTGCATAAGTAAAAGTACAAGTCCATCAAAACTTTTTCAGTTACTATGGCCTTTTTGGACGACCCATCTTGGTCATCAGAAATCTTGAATTGATGCGTAAGATCCTCATCAAAGATTTTGATCACTTCACGGACCGTAATATGAACCAGGAAAACATAAGTCCAGAAGCCAACAAACACTTTAGTAATGCAATGACTGTATTACGAGGCGATAAATGGCGGTCAGCTCGCGAAATGGTTTCACCCACCTTTACAACAGGACAGATCAAAGCTTCAATGGTGCATATCCAAAATTCAGCTCAAGAATTGGTCAAGTACATGGATAGAATAGACTTGAAACATGTTGAGGTCAAAGCATTGCTCAATTTGTACACTGCTGAGACTTTGGGTCGGGTGGGCTGCGGAATTCTTCCGCAAGTACTCACGCAACCTGACAATAATGAATTTTACAGACAAGTGACAATCATGCTTGGGGGTGGCAAACCCAATTTGATGACAATGGTCAGATTCATCAGTTTAAGTATTCCAAAGGTTGCCAAATGGTTCAAGATTGCTTTGATTGAACCATCAGCCATGAATTTCGTTGACAATGTCATTAGAACTTCACTGAGAACTCGTAAACCTGAGGGTGAAAAACGTCATGATTTCATTGAAATGATGGTTGAATCCATCAAAAGTTTCGAAAAGGGGAAAAAGGGACAAAGTTTCACGTCTGCAGAAATTGAAGACATTGTCATTTCAAATGCCATTTTGCTATTTTTTGCGGGGAATGATACAACAGCGGCAGCGATCACAACTGTTTTGTACTTCATGGCCATGAATCCGGATGCGCAAGACAAGTTGTATGAAGAAATCAATGAAACAATCTTTGACAATGATGGAAGTTTAGAGTTGAGTCATGAGCAACTTTTTGCCATGAAATTCATGGGAAAAGTCATCAAAGAGTCCTTGAGATTTTGGTCTTTCAATTTCATGGATCGTGTCTGTGTCAAGGACTACCACTTGGAAAAGTACTCGTTGGTTATACCTAAAGGTAAGTCCATATGTTGGACAAGTTTGGAATTGATATTGATGATTTTTGTTTAGGAATGATTGTGCAAAATTCCATCGATGCCATTTATCAAGATCCAGCTTTCTTCGCCAATCCGGAAGCCTTTGATCCGGAAGGTCATTTTGAAGATGACAACTTATTTTCTCCAACTTTTTTCGCCTTTGGACAAGGTCCTCGGTCATGTGTAGGAATGAGATTTGCTCTGACAATGTTCAGAATTGCCATAGTCCACATTTTATACCATTACAAAATTGTGCCCAATGAGGATACCGTAAAGGATTTTTCGAAGCGGAATCCTTTGGATCCTTCACTTTTGCCTCATGGTGGGATCAACGCTACTTTTATCAAACGAAAGATTGAATAGTAAAAAAGTGACTTTCACATTTAATTCTTTTAATTCTATACAATCACATCTGCTTTCAAACAATAAGTCAACTAGTGCTGTCCCGGATGGACTTCTTCTTCTTCTTACGGTATCGGGCACACAGCTCGGCAGGTGTCATAGGTACTCTTTTCTTAAAGATTTGGGTACAGACGAGATCGCAACCAATTATGCTGGATGTTTGAATCATCTCATCACCTTTGAACTCCCGAACAATTTTTGTAGACTTTTCGCCTTGCTTGACAGCGCTTTGAATACAGATGAAACTATTGCCTTCTTTAGTAACTTTGGTCTTGACATTGCGACCGTCTGGAGATTTCCCTTTCAAGCCTTTATTCAGCTTGAACGTCAACTCAATTCTTTTCATCATCATTGTAGTTATGAAGGTCCATGTGTCCAAGTCGTCAATGTAAATTACCTAAACGTAAAAAATGCAAAAGAGATCACATAAAATTCAAGAAGGAAGTGTACTCTTACCTTTAACTTGTCAGTGGTAATCTCAGCTTTGCCACAGAGCTTTGTACCACCAAGTTCTTTTAGAAATTCGTCGTAATTGTCTGCAGAAATGCATTCATATTTTACGAAAGATTGAATAGTAAAAAAGTGACTTTCACATGTAATTCTTTTAATTCTATACAATTACATCTGCTTTCAAACGATAAGTCAACTAGTGTTGTCCTGGATGGACTTCTTCTTCATACGCCATCGGGCGTTTGAGGATTTATTATATATATGGTTAAAATGGTTAAAATCTGTGTTTCTTCAACTTCATCTTTGCACGGTATCGACGAGACAGCTCCGCAGAAGTCTTAGGGACCAATTTCTTGAACACTTGGGTGCAGACGAGATCAGAACCGATTATGGTGGATGTTTGAATAACCTCATCACCTTGGAACTCCCGAACAATTTTTGTGGACTTTTCGCCTTGCTTGAGAGCGCTTTGAATACAGATGAAACGATCGCCTTCTTTAGTAACTTTGGTCTTGGCATTGCGACCATCTGGAGATTTCCCTTTTAATTCTTGATTCAGCTTGAACGTCAAATCAATTCTTTTCATCATCATTGTAGTTATGAAGGTCCATGTGTCCAAGTCGTCATTGTAAATTACCTAAACGTAAAAAATGCAAAAGAGACCACATAAAATGCAAGTAGGAAGTGTACTCTTACCTTTAACTTGTCAGTGGTAATCTCAGCTTTGCCACATATCTTTGTACTACCAAGTTCTTTTAGAAATTCGTCGTAATTGTCTGCAGAAATGCATTCATATTTTCCAACATAATAAGTAGCCTTGGCTTTTTCCCTAGTGGTCTTCTTGGCAGGAGTCTTTTCTTTGATTGAAGAAGCAGGATTTGTTGTCTTTTTGCTACCACAACTATCAAAAGCGTACATTCCAGCTTGTGGAGGGACTGTTTCAGCATTGGGCACTTCGTCAGCTAGAGAAAATGTATTTGAAATTACCATATCAATGGGACTGGAATTGAGATCTTGAATTTCAGTATCATCAGTATCATCCTCGTATTCATTCTCATCATCAGACTCAATTCTATTGGAAGCTGAACTCTTAGCCTTCTTTCTCAAAGGTTCAGGTGATGGAGATCTTGATCGTGAAGGTCTAGATTTCTCCAAAGACATAACTGCCTTTTTCGTCATTTGATGATCTTTTTCAAGTAAATTCTATTGGAAGCTGCATTCTTAGCCTTCTTTCTCAAAGGTTCAGGTGATGGAGATCTTGGTCGTGAAGGTCTAGATTTCTCCGAAGACATAACTGCCTTTTTCGTCATTTGATGATCTTTTTCAAGTGGGTGCACTTCTCTGTTGACAACATCCAAGACTTGAATTTCAGTATCACTATCATCCTCGTATTCATCCTCATCATCAGACTCAATTCTATTGGAAGCTGCATTCTTAGCCTTCTTTCTCAAAGGTTCAGGTGATGAAGATCTTGGTCGTGAAGGTCTAGACTCCTTCGAAGACATAACTGCCTTTTTCGTCATTTGATGATCTTTTTCAAGTGTGTGCACTTCTCTGTTGACAACATCCAAAACTTCAATGATGCTTTGATGTTCCGTCACAGCATGCTTAATGAAATCAGTCTTGTTGACATGCTTAGAAGGACACTCGGGGCAACAATAAAAGCGAAACTCTTCTAAACTTTTGACATTCTTCCAAGGATGGAATTTGTCTTCAAAATGAAAGTCATCAAACATACCAGAGTCCAGATCTTCACGTTTTCTTTTCTGTAGTGTTGACATGGTGGAGTCTGTTGCTAAACTGATGCTAACCGACTCTTGACCAACGCTTGACCGACGCAAAATAAGATTTTAATTGACGCGGTTCAACAATGAATTTTCATATGTATTTATGCTATGTATTACAAACCGATACAAAAACAATATAATTTCATTGGATTCTTTTAACAATCTGTTTTCTCATTATCGATTACGTTGTTTTCGCATCTTTTTCCGACGGTTCTCTTCTTCTTCTCTTCGGATATCTTCCAGATCTTCCATACGACCAATTCTAGCTGAACGAGCTTCTTCTTTCATGATGTCAGAAAAGCGGTTGTTCTCCATATCACGATCATCAAAGTCTTCATCGCGGTACTTATGCCGATTATAACCAAACATCTTGGCAATCTCCGCGGATACGTCCATTTTCGTATCGGAATCATCGATGAAATCATCCATTTCACTATCGTATTCATCCTCATCATCAGACTCAATTCTATTGGAAACTGCATTCTTGGCCTTCTTTCTCAAAGGTTCAGGTGATGGAGATCTTGGTCGTGAAGGTTTAGACTTCTTCGAAGACATAACTGCCGGATGAAATTCGGGTCCGGATATGACGGGAGGTCTCTTGGGTTTTTGACAAGGCTGTTGAAAGTTGTTTTCTTTGCTTGGAATCGATCCGTTGGATGAAGTTGCAACTTTGGTAGATTTGGCAGGTTTGTCCTCTGTCAAGGATTTCTTCAGGATTGACACAGTTGATGACGACGATGTTGATGATGTTGAAGGTGGAAGTTTGCCTTCTTTGCGAAGTTGGGAATTTCGCTCACGCATGAACTCTTCTCTTTGTTTTTGTGTCATTGGACGGTCAATGTCTCCATCCTTGGACTTCTTGAGATCAGCTTGTCCAGCTTGAGCTGGACCTCCTTTTTTCTTGTTCCCAGCTAATTTCAAAAGCTCTGCAAAGGAAGGTGGGGGAGCGAGATTTTTCTTGGCATTGTTGGGAGCATTGTTCGAAGACTTGGATCCGGATGAGCCACTTGACGTCGATGATGAACCCGTTTTTGATGACTTTGGTTCTTTTGACGACGATGAGGAGGAGGAGTCTGGCCTTCGAAAAGGTTGGAACTTTGTTGAGATGTTCTTTTCTAAAGGTCGCTTAGGTCTGGCGAACTTGGCCATGGGATCTTCGGGATTTGCTTCGAACTTCTTCATTAGTTTTTCAAACATACTACTAGCTGCCGAAGATTCGTAGCCATAATCATCATTATCACATTGGATTCGAGACTCAACCACTACTTCCTTCTTGACATCTAGTTTCTTGGCTGACTTGGTCATCTTGACCATTGCATTAGCAGCACGCACAGATTTCTTGTTTTGAGATCTCAATTCTAATAAATTTTGCTTCTTTTCGGCTTCTTGAGTCCGTTTTTGCCTCTCTTCTGCATCCTTTTTAGCTTTGAAAGACTTGATGTTATCTTTGAGACTACGATCTGGATCTTTTGGTACCTGGAATGAAAACAAGATTGGACACAATTGTAAAGTTGAAAAGAATTGAAACAATCGACAGAATCGACGATTTTGGAAAACGATCGATGAAAAAGACCAAATTAGAAATACAGAAGCAAAATGCAATATTTTCGCTTATAAAAAAATGTCATGCAGCAATGAAATCAGCCAGGATTTTTGTCTGACAAAGCACTTTTTTAAAAGTATCTTACCTTTGACTTTTTGTTGATTTTAGGCAAACTTGAAAACGATGAGAAATCCATTATGACAAGAAATTCAATAAAAATAGAATCTAAGCGTGCATTTTGGGGGAGTCTTGAGCGTCCTTGATGCCAATATTCACACGTCCGAATTTATTCTGTCCCTTCTAAACAGCTGTTTTATAAACGTCAATACTAAAAAGCGTTACCAGAGTGAAAACTACAAAAAGGTACAAAATTTTTGTCGGTTTTCAAGAATTTTTGTCTATTGATTGAAATATAAAGGAAATAACACTGAACAAATGTGTAAAATAAGATATTTTCAATTTTTCCGTGAAAATGTCAGAAGTTCTTTATTGTCAAATTTTTGACGTGAATTTCTTTACTTTAATGGTTCAAAAACAGCAAATGCAGACGTATTGTCAATTCTCATAATAACTTGCAGGTTGTCATTGCGGACAAATCTGAAAATCTCGATAATATTGTCGTTGGAATCTCTTTGGAATTGGGCTAAAGCATAGAATTCAGCACCAGTTGGATCATGTTGTAAAAGTACCACTCTGAATGTCGTTTTCATTTTGCGTCCATCAATGGTTGTCTCCTCAATCATTTGTCCTAGCTTAAATTCAACAATGGCGGATTTCATTACAGTTTCGGTTCTGTAATTTTTGAGAAAAAATTCGTGAAACTTTGTTAACATTTTTCTCAGAAACTTACTTTAAACTATAATAACCTTGTTCAATTTCAACAATGATCTCCGTGGGCGTCAAGGCATTGGCAGCTTTTCTAAGAATGATGTTAATGCCGCAACTTTTCAAAAACTCGTCAAAGTTGTGCTTTTTTAACAACCGCCATTTCCCCAAAAAATCTGGCATAAATTGTTGCGGATTTTCCACATCAGATCGAATAACCTTATAGCTATTATCTGTCCAAGAATCCATCTTTTTTAGGGTTCGTTACGCAAGGAACAAAGTTGGAAAACTGATAAGTGAAGGAAAATTGCAAAGCTGTCAAGGGATCAGTTTATCAGTCAGGACTCAGGATTGACACTAGGAGAGCAAGGTTCATTCTGTTCATTCTTAAAAAAGAAAATCTCCGTGAAATTCCCCCAAAATGTCTTATTGGAAATTAATTTGTTTGTATCGCCAATATTTCAAATATATGAATTTTCGCGCCAAAAATTGGCCAACACAGCCTTGCAGACCCTTATGTTGATTTTTGGCACGAAAATTCAAAAATCTTTAATTTCGGATCATAGCTGCCCGTAATCTTGTATAATGAGGTTTTGAGTGATTTTTAAACCGCATTTAAAAATCATGACAAAGACTATCGTACAATCACCATTTTTAGGTGTATTATCATATCAAATCTCAAAAGGCACGAAAATCTTCATCGTCCAAAACCTGTTCCCTAATTCCTAAGGCTATGTCATCAATTGTCATCTTCAAACACGTTTTGTTCTGAAGGTCTAAGACACGGTCCACAAACCAATTACCTTTCGCCTCGTGATTTTAAATGAGTTGTTACATCTATAAGATTTCTAGGAAAGGAGTTTTTCGATGCGTCCAGGTTGCTGCCCATGTTGCTAAGCCGCAACAAATTTGCCCTCGAGCATATTTCGGTCAATACAAATTCCAAAGTACAGAGTGTATAAAAATATAGACAAATTGAACTTTTATGCTTTGATTATGGTAAAAAAATGGAGCCAAATTAGAGATGAAATTGAGCTAAAACTGATGATTTAACACATGAAATGAAAGTTGAACTAACAAGAGCTGCTAACACCTTGTATTTCTAAGAACCTAGAGTGGGACCAGTGCATTGGAATAAGCACTGGTTGCTGTGAGGGGGGCACTTTAGTTTAGCCCCCAATCGAGATCAGACGTCTCAAACTTAAAGGTAAACTAATCTAAACCTTCAATATGTCTTCAGCATTATGCTCAGATGAAGCTATGCTCATGGGTTACAAGCAACATTTACTTTGTACTATGATGTACATCATGTGTTGTTCAACTTTAAAGGCTCCAAGCTACAGTAGCTTTGTTGGTAACGTTGCGGGCGCTCGTTTATTAGAGCTGCAGTTGGTGCTTCATGTAGCTTGTTTTTGGTGCTTTGCTTTGCTTCATAAAAAAGAATCGGTGTTGTACACCGAATACGAGGCCGCACAAAGATGGCCCATGCATTAAAGGTAGGGTAATTTCAACGCACAGCTTTTTTTCTGAGGTCTCCTCTTCTCGCTTTTGTCAATTGTCAGCTTCTGAAAAGCGGATTTGGACCTAGATTGAAATCTCGTTTTTGTTACGTTTTCAATGTCAAATAATTCGTTGTTGTTATTTTGTCAATGCCAAACACTTGTACATCGTAGTAGTTGATGTAATAAAATCGGAGATTTGACGGGCCAGTCCGGTTCGATTAGAGCACTTGACTTGAGGATCGTTGGCAATTCAAAAAAAAAAAAAGCCAAGACACGCAATTCGCATAGTTGTACATATAATGTATACATACTGTTGTCATATCTAGATTCCAGTTTAATATCAAAAGAACAATGACACTGACTTTGAAGACAAGAATTTGCTGCGCACTACTCCCAATTTACGCTCCTCGGTAATTTTGAATAGGTTTTGGCTTACCGATCATAATTTTGTCGTTTCATCACTTTTCAATATTCAATTGGGACTCAAACGCAAAAAGATGTCGAATACTTTCGTGTAATCGTGTTTCGTGTTTTGTTGTTCCACTTTTCGCTTTTTCTGAAAAGTCTCAGTTGAGGAAGTCACGTGACTAATGAAACTTGATTTGATTGGCTAAAAAACAAAAAGAGCGCGATTTTTTTTTGTTATGAGCAAAGGTTCGCCCACTCGCAAATTGATTCTGATTGGTTGATGAGAATGAGAAAACTCAAAAATTGAAAAAGTAAACAAAGGAAAACAATTTGTGAAAATACGTTTGTAATTTGTTGCAGAAATGGTTAGAAAACAACATGGGTCAAACTGAAAGCAAAGGTACACCCAAAACCTCTTTGACATCACCTGTTCCACAAATCGTCACTCCTGCTCATCATCCAGTCCAAAGCCCTAAAAACTCCACAGGATCAAGTCCAGGACACTTGCAAGTACCAGTTCAGAGGGTCCGAAGAAAAAGCATCGATTCAGTCTTTGAAGAAATCTTTAAAAGCAATACCAAATCAACGGATCCGGAAGGTTGCCGAACACCTAACCCCAGTCCCGTCAAGGACCAAAAACCACCCAAATCACCTTTATTGTCAGCTGTGAGAAAAGCATCCGGATGGCTAGAATTACCAGTGCCTGGTCGTCGCTCCAGAAGACCAAGTTCATCTGAACAAGGCCCAATCACCATCAAATCTCTGCTTGGGCGAAACACTGGCTCAGATGATTGGCATGATGATGGATTACCAAAAATACCCAAAAATGAAATATTTGACGCTCCCAAAGAAGTGGAAGATGACTGTGAAGAAACGCCTCAATTTCGTGGACGTGCCAGCACCATTGGCAATGGCCAGATCCCTAGGCTTGCCAACCGACCTAAAAATGATTCTGAAGTGGTGAAGTTGGACAAAAGCAAGGAAGTCAAGGTACAGATTACATAGTGTTCTGGCAAGTTCCGGATATGGATTAAGCAAAAAAAAAATATTTCAAAATCAGAAATGGCAAAAAATTCGGGAAAGTTTGTTTACATTCTAGCCCTTCTAGCTAAGTAATGCTGATCTCCCTTCATTTTGACGCATTTTTTTAAGATGTCAAAATTCGAATTTCACGAATTTACTTTGAAAACTTGTTGGTCCATACTAAAGCAGTAGATAATCTACTGCTTTAGTCCATCCCATCTCGTATGTACTTCATAATTTGAACTTGAACTCATAAATTACGTTATCATTTTAGGTTCCGGTTGTCCTTAGATTCACTTGTTTGAAGAAGAAAACAGTTCTTCCTGAAAATGTCTACGTTGCGGGCACCTTTAATGAATGGAAATCCGTACAAATGGCCAAAGTTCAAGGCGAAACAGAGTTCAATTTGATCATGGAATTATTACCAGGCAAATATTACTACAAGTTTTATGCCAATAATGAGTGGTGTATTGACGAAAGTCTCCCAATGTCCGGACACTTGAGAAAGACAAGTACTGGTCTAGGTAACCGACTTGTTCAAGCCAATGTTGTTACCGTCAAAGCTGAAGATGTCAACGTTTTTGAGGCTCTCGCATGTGATAGTTTTGCCACCAGGTAATACATAAATTGTCAAATGTCATCTTGTTCAATAATGTCATCATTGTCAATGATTCCAATTTCAGATCATTGGAGTCCAAGTATAGTGACAAGGAGTGGGGCCAGCATAAGCCTAAACTGGACAGTACTAATTTATCCTCTGCTGCCGGACCTCCCATCGTTCCACCACAATTGACAAACTTTGTGCTCAACCAGGAACCTCCTGAGCATCGGGATCCAGTACTCCTGCCCGAACTCAAATCTCATGTGATGATGAACCACATGTATGCTCAATCTATCCGTGATCAGATGCTAGTGATGTCAACAACTGCAAGATATAAGAAAAAATGCGTCACCATCCTCTTCTACACTCCAATAGAATAAAAAAGATTAAAACGCTTCGCTCCCTTGGACCTTCGCTTTTGATAATAAATTAGACTTCTTGAAATCTGTTTCAGATTCATTTATGATGGACAACTTGGATTTGGAAATAGGGCCTTTTCATGTTGCAATCGAACGCATGCCTCCGTTGATCCTTCAATTTGATCTTGATGCACTTGCGCAGCAACCCATACTCACTGTGGTCTGGATTCTCTTGATTGGCATGATTGTTTTCTTCGTATCATCAACGATCCTGGTCTCGTGCTTGATACGTAATGTGTACCAAGGCAAAGCTTTATTTCAATCCATAAGTACCTGTCAATGTTCAGCTACCAATCAATAACAATGTCAATAAAGTTCTTATCTACCTCTTAAAACTTGTGTATATGTTTGGTCTTTGTCTAAGTTTTTCTTTTTACGTGTACTTTGACCCGGAATCGTGGAATTGTAGTCTGTAGATAAGCAACAGAAAGACTGAAAGACGCGCGCATGCGCGCGTGTTTTGACGCGACATGCAATGTGATGAAACTCCCTGAATTTCGTCAGTCAAATGTTTCGAAGATTTTAGTGCTTTTATAAACTCGACAATGGCATTGACAAGAATACCAAGCATGAGTGTTACCAAAATCATCAACCAACCGAGACTTTTATCCTGCATCTACATTTCAAGACCTTGTATTAGCACAGGTACGTACTCTACTCGTACTTACACTACACTTTCTTACGTCAAAGTCTGATGTTTTTCAGATGTCAGAGATTGTACTTTCCTTTAGTCAATTAAGTGTGTTTCATGATTTTAGGATGTGTTAGGGAATACATGTGCCCAGTGTATTATTGTATTTTCCCATATATTTTCTAGGAAATTAACTTCAAACATGACATTACTTAGGAAAGAAAAAGTTAAAAAATTATTGGAAGATCATCTCCGGGTCCGGCGCGGCGGTTACTCGCAATTTCACTAAAATTCGCGTTTGAAAACAAACTTAATTTTTTTCGATCAAATACGTCAAAAGGTTCCGGATTTATGAAAACGTACAGACTGTCTAATCTTCTTTATCATTTGAATAATTGTCAAGTCTAAATTAGGCAACTTTGGGCAATTTTCAATACTTGAAATTAATGCCCCCTCTGGTGACAAGATTATAAATCACTTTGTCATTTTCCATATTCCAGGATGTTTAAGGCTAAAAGAATCTCCGGACACCTTGAAAGGCTACGAAGATGCCTCAATCAAAGAACCCCAACATTTCAAAAAGACCTTGACCTCACAAGAATCCAAAACGGCCTCAGCCTTGGTGGCTGCCGAGGACAAAAACCGCGATGAGTACACTTTGCCTCATCCCATCTGGTCGGATAAAGAAGTGGACTCGGTGGAAATCCACCACCGAAAACCTGTTTCCTTGAGTGACAAGTTGGCTTACAGAACTGTCATGTTTATGAGAACAACTTTTGATCTGGCCTCCGGATACACCATTGGCAAAAGCCTGCAAACTTTGGATGAGAGATCAGTCTTGACAAGATGCATCTTCCTTGAGACAGTTGCAGGTACACACACCAAATTACCTTCTTTTTTTTATATGTGATGTCCTAATCAAAGAGTTGCCTGCTACACAGTGTTTGAAAATCCAACAAAAGTCTTATTTGAATTTTCTTTTATTTTAGGAGTCCCTGGCTTCGCTGCTGCGATGATTCGGCATTTACATTCATTGAGGCGACTACAACGAGATCACGGATGGATCCACACCCTATTGGAAGAAGCCGAAAATGAACGAATGCATCTCATGACTTTCATGGCTCTGAGAAATCCTGGTCCGATTTTCAGATATTCAGTCATTCTCACTCAATACTTATTTACAGCTTCCTTTTCTTTGGCTTACCTCATCAATCCTAATTTTTGCCACAGGTATGTACTATAAAAACAGTGTTTGAAAATCACTCAAAAAGTCACCTTTTTAAAAAAAAAGAATACAAACTGAAGAAATATAATTCACATTCAAATTTGACATTTTTGGTCATTTTCAAATACGTGAAGAATTTCGGGAATTTCACAGGGGGAAAAACTATTTTGATAGCTTGGCTGCAAAAATGCATTTAGGTACCTGTCAATAATAGAAACTTCTACATAACCGTCGTCCCAATAATTAGGGCGAAAACCAACAATAATCATGCAACCTGCCAATAGCTACTAGGGTGGGTTCTATTTCAGAATCCAATCTCTTATCATCTTGAGGTCCTACATTGATGACCAAACGATGACTTTCTAAATCCAATACCTTAGATTACCTATTAATTTGGAGAAGGCCTTAACAGGTAATCTACGGTATTTTGAAAATAGAGTCCACCCTAGTAGCTACTGTTAGTGAAAGCTTTGGATTTTGTAATCGTTAGCTTCTCTATGCATATCAAGGATTCGTTTACACGCTTGAGTTGCCGTCCACACTATCTTAAAAGTCCAATTTTTGTTCAAAAAACATATTTTAGACCCTAAGATCACATTGTTTGAAAATTACTCAAAATGTCGCATTTGAATTTTGGCATTTTGGAATTTTCCACCAATTTTTGTCCTATTAAAATTGACCGGTCTGGTAACACTGTTTGACCGCAAGCTTCAGGTTTTCAAAAACTCGCCAAAATGGACCATTTTTGGCATTTTTAATTAACTTTTGTCCACTCAAAATGTAAACGTAGCTCGCTTCGCTCGCAATGTTGAATGAGACTTTTTCTGTAATTTTCAAACACCGTGTTGAAAATTACTCAAAATGTCGCATTTGAATTTTTGAATTTTGGCATTTTCCACCAATTTTTGACCTATTTCATTAAAATGAACTTTTGTCCACTCAAAATGTAAACGTAGCTCGCTTCGCTCGCAATGTTGAATGAGACTTTTTCTGTGATTTTCAAACACCATGAAGATGTAGAAAGTAATTGTGGTAATTTCCGGACTTTTACTCATAAATGCACCAAAAATGAATTTTTGTACCAAATATGAACTTTTGGGATAGTTTGCATTGGTATGATTCCAGATTTGTGGGCTATTTAGAAGAACAGGCCGTGGTGACGTATACTCAGATCCTGGAAGAGTTAGACTCCGGGCGATTGCCCATGTGGAAAAACTTGCCGGCGCCCGACATCGCCATCAAATATTGGGAGTTGCCAGAAGACGCTATGATGAGAGACGTGATCTTAGCCATTCGTGCAGATGAGGCCCACCACCGACTGGTTAATCACACGCTTGGATCACTCAAATTGAAGGATCAGAACCCTTTCAGACCTGGCGCATAACTTGTACAAGCAGGACATGAGCAAATGATGCAGTTTTTGCTCCTTTTACACAGTGGTAGGAAATTACTGCAAAAAGTCTCATTTTACGACATTTTTAGCTACAAAAGAAAATTGCTAACAAAAATCTGCAATTTTACAATTTTGACCGGTTTTTTTTTCCAATGTTCAAATATTTGAATTTTGGAGCCAAAAATCAGGTTTACAATTTTGACCGTTTTTGAATCCTTGCTCCCAAAAATCACAATATAAATCTGCAGATGCTAATTTTGGCCATTTTTTGGCTTGAAAATTCAATTGAGACGTTTTTAAAGTTATTTTCTATACATTGTGCTTTTCCTGGGCTTTACCAGTCACAGTGTTTGAAAATCATCCAAAAATGTCTCATTCGAATTTTCACGATAAAAATGACTGTTATTGAAATTGAACCTGAAGATTTTATTATTGATTTTTCCACGAAATTTCAATGAAAATATAAAAATGAGACTTTTTTGGTGGGATTTTCAAACACTGTATGGCCAGCTCTTCTCCTTCTTCTCCACTACTACTGTGTAAAATTAAATTGAAACTAGTAGTGCAAACTGGTTGCTTGCACAGTTTGTTGCGTTTTACCTTTCCCCCTCTTCTTCTACCTTCCTTCTCTGCTACTACTGCATCACACTTGTATTATGTTTTCTTGCTTCTTGATTTCAAATTGTCCTTTTCTTTCAAAATTACTACGATGCAAACCACACCTCCTCCTCAAATTCTTGTTGTCTTTTGAAATACGGGATTACAAAACATATGTCTGAACTCTATTTTACCAAAGTATTTGAAATACAGATTTGATTGGATGTATTTTCACACATTTGAAGTTTTCACTGTGTTTTAATTGGTTTTGTAAATTCTGATTTCTCTAAGAAAATATTTAGTGATATTTTTCAAGCTTTTTTGCTCGCATTCTTGCTGCAAAATGACTCGCAATATGTCAGACTTTGTGATGTCCAGTAGCCAAAAAAAGGGCCCAGCAGATTTGTGAGATGAGGAGAGCCGCCTAATGCAAAAATAATTGAATCTGTATGGTACGGCATCATACATACTCTACTCTAGGGTGGGCTCGAATTTTAAAAACTTCAAAATTAATAATTCACTCTATGCATTTCAATTCTAATGCTAGTTTTGAAACCTCAAGTTTAATTCCAACTGAATTTGGTGACCTCAAAATATCGACCTCCACCACAAAGAAGCCAAAACTTTAGAGGTTCCGGGTTCGATTCCAGGCGAATACACTACTTTTGAAGAATTTTAGACTTGATAAAAAATATCCTTACTCAGTTTTAATTTGTAAACAAGTTTATGTAACAAGGCCTGGTACAACCCGAATTATTCAAGCACCTTTTTTAAATGAGGCCCACCCTAAAACATACTGCCCCAAAAGTTTTTCCCTTGGCTTGGTTTTTTATCTGTCTCTTTTTATGATGATGGATCTTAGTGATATAATAACAAAAGAGGATAGTCTTGCTTGGGCTAGTCTTGCTGCTACTGCACTTCACGGTTGGTTCTTTTCCGGGGAAAAGCCAATTGTTACTAGGGTAGTGGGCGGATCTTCTGCTTTTCCAAAAAGGCAAAATAGTAGCATAAGAAGATGGAGTAACTTTCCATCTATCCTTGTCTACAACATTGCTTTAGCTGCTGCACCAAGTTTGGCTGACCGATGTCCTCATTAATTTTCATAGCATCATCATATTATAGCCAAGATTGCAATAAAGCCATATGTGTAGTTGGTGATATACTCTAGGGTGAGTCCAATTTTTCATATGAAGCTGCTGCATTCAACATTGCGAGCGAAGCGAGCTACGTTTACATTTTGAGTGGACAAAAGTTAATTAAAAATGCCAAAAATGGTCAATTTGGCGAGTTTATGAAAAACTGAAGCTT